>JAPYZK010010172.1:0-12684 GCA_030522785.1 Platygaster equestris | reverse complement strand
TTTTCCATTGAAAAGAAGTGATATCAAAAACAGCGTCGCTGGTCAGATTTTCTCTAAAATTTCAATATTATATGCACCAACATACTACAGAACAATAAAATAGAAAAATCAATGTGATGACGGGTTGAAAAGTGCTCGACGGCCCGCTTTTTTCTTTCCTTTCTACATCTTTTGCTGTACAACTCTTCTATAGAAAAGTTGTATAGTTGTATTAACTATAAGTATACACACTTATATTCGAAAATATTTGATCGATATCGTTCCAATCTAACATCTCACATTTTACACTTAGAATTTCAATAAACGTTATTTGCTGATATCACAGATGTCGATGAGCTAAATTTGAAAGTACAGCTTGACAATAAAATGAGCTTTTTAGAGAAAAATAATGTTGTCTTCTCTATCTTCCACCTCAGAACGCATTTCCTTCAACTCATGAAAATAGCGGGCCGTCGAGCGCTTTTTAACCCGTTATCACATTGATTTTTCTATTTCATTGTTCTATAGTATGTCGGTGCATATAATATTGAAATTTTAGAGGAAGTCTGACAGCGACGCTGTTTTTGATATCACTTTTTTTCGATGGAAAAATATTATGTCTTTCGAATATTAACCAACCAGCGACGGCGGACCTTTACATTTGCAATGTATATCTGGGGGGGAGGGAGGGGATATCATATATTTTTTTGGCAATCTTTGTAAATACAACTGGTTTTTTTTTATGTCCATATAATAATAATCATAAATCTTTTCATTTGTTCTTTCAAGAGCCATTTCAGATTCCAATTGTTCAATCATTTTCTTTGCGTTGATTAAATATTTTCTTCCTCAGTATAAAATAGCACAACCGGATTTCGTCGAGCGCACTCTTACTTTTTAAAATTTTTTCTTTTGTTTTTTGCGACGGACGAAATTCGTCCAGATTTCGTAATATCTGTGAACTATAACTTAAAACTTTCGTTTTTGCATGGAATGGTTTCCGTGATGGTTTTAACAATGCAATAGATGAATATTCAAAAATATATTCCAAAAATTCTGAAATCAGAGAGCTCAATTTTATTTTGCATCAATTGAAATTTTTGAAATATATGAATTCAAAATTCTGAAAATTCTGAAACGCAATGCATTGCTATTTAGAAATTGACTTCGACAATTCTTTAAAAATTCACAGATAAAAGGATTTTATTCTATTCTTCTTATTTTGGGATTTTTAGAATTTCTGAATCGGAAATTATGGAAATTTATAAATGCAATACATGAATATTCAAAAATGAATATCAAAAATTCTAAAAAAATTGAAAAATAGAAGAATTTAATTGTCTGAATTCGAAATTCTGAAAATTATAAAATGCAATCCATTGATATTTTAAAAATAACTTCGAAAATTCTTTAAACGTTGGAAAATAGAAGGATTTTATTTTATTCTGCTTATTTTGGAATTTTTGGAATCTCTGAATCAGAAATTTAGAGAATTCATAAATGCAATAATACATGAATATTCAAAAATGAATTTCAAACATTCTAGAAAAATTCAAAAATTGAAGAGCTCGAATTCATTTTGCGTAATTTACAATTTTTGGCATTTCTGAATTCGAAATTCTGAAAATTCTGGAATGCAATGCATTGATGTTCCAAAATAACCTTCAAAAATTCTCAAAACATTCAAATATAGAAGGATTTTGTTTTGTTTCGCTTATTTTGGAATTTCTGAATGAGAAATTCTGAAAATTTATAAATGCCATACTTGAATAATTAAAAATAAATTTCAAACATTTTTAAATAAAAGAATTCAATTTCACTTTTCATAATTTACAATTTTCAGAATATCTAAATTCGAAATTCTAAAAATTATGAAATGCAATGCGTTGATATTTTGAAATTGACTTTGAAAATTCTTAAAAAATTCAAAAATGAAAGGATTCTATTTTTTTCTGCTTATTTTTGAATTTTTGAAATTTCTGAATCAGAAATTCAGAAAATTTATAAATGCAATAATACATGAATATTCCAAAAGAAATTTCAAACATCCAAAAAAAAATTCGAAAATCGAGAGTTCGATTTTATTTTGCATAATTTACAATTTTTAAAATTTCTTTATTCGAAATTCATAAAATTCTGAAATGCAATGCATTTATATTCCAAAATGACCTTCAAAAATTCTTAAAAAATTCAAATGTTGAAGGATTTTATTTTGTTTCGCTCATTTTGGAATTTCTGAATCAGAAATTCTGAAAATTAATAAATGCAGTACATGAATATTCAAAAATAAATTCCGAAAATTATAAAAAAATTCAAAAATAAAAGAATTCAATTCTATTTTGCGTAATCTACAATTTTTGAAATATCTGAATCCGGAATTCTGGAAAATATGAAATGTAATGCATGAATATTTTGAAATTAGTTTAAAAAATTTCTAGAATATCCAAAGATAGAAGAATCAAATTTGGTTCTGCATAATTAGGAATTTTCGGAATTTCGGAATCCGAAATTTTGAAAATTCTGATATGCAATGCATCGATATTTTGGAATTGATTTTGAGAATTCTTCGAAAATTCAAGAATAAGAGAATTTAATTCGGTTTTACATAATTCAGAATTTTTGAAATTTCTGAATTGGAAATTCTAAAAATTCCTGAATGCAATGCATTGATATTTTAAAATTAATTTCAAAAGTTCGGAAAAACGAATTTTATTTTCTTAATTTGGAATTTTTTGAATTTCAGAATTAGACATTCTGAAAAATCAGAAATGCAGTGCATGAATATCCAAAAATGAATTTCAAGAATTCTCAAAGAATCGAAAAAAAATAAGAATTGAATTTAATTTTCCATAATTCACAATTGTCGGAATTTATGAATAAGAAATTCTGAAAATTCAAACATGCAGTGCAAAAATGGTTTGAAATTAGTGAAAAAAATTATAAAATAGAGGAATTCAATTTCATGTTGCATAATTTAAAATTTTTGTTATCTCTGAATTTTAAATTCTGGGAATTTGGAAATGCAATGCATGAAATGAATTTGAAAAATTCATAAATAATTCTAAAATAGAAGAATTCAATTTTGTGTAATTAACAATTACGCGAAAATTACTGCGGTATATAAACGGGCTTTACGCTGGACACTGAAAATTGCTGAAAATTGAATTATTAAGTACTAACATCTATTCGTATACGCGCGGTCTTTTGACGCATGCGCGTTCGTGTCGAGTTCCGCTCATGAAATCTAACAATCTCCCTTCCGGGTCTTCAACCTTTAACATGGGGATGGGAGTGAACCCCACCCCCCCCCACGAACTGGATAGAGAGCAATAGAGATAGAGAGTGAGACGGCGATAGTCATATATGGCATGAGCGAGCCCAGTTCGAGGTTCGAGCACGAGTTAGACTGACCGACCAGCTGTTACTCGAAGCGGCCCAGCTCGGGCACGATTTGAACTGACCAACCAGCAGATATGGGTCTTAATTTTCGGTGGGAACAATTTGAGAATAAAGCGATCGCCCGTCTCGCACGAGTGCGAGAGAGACACAGAGGCAGGTGCGCGTTAGGATGCGCCAGTCAGACGGAGAGCGAAGAAGATTATTACAGTATATACTCCCGGCCGGATTTCGTCGAGCGCGCTCTCATTTTTCTTCATTTTGAACTTTTCTTTTTTTTTTTAGCGACGGACGGAATCTTTCCGGATTTCGTAATCACTATATATATATTATTCCATTAAATGTTACAATTTTTTTTATCTATTTTCATATTGTTTCGAAATTTTTTTTCATGAGTATTAGGTCGATTAATAATTTTTTTTTTTTTTCATAAATCCTTCAAATCCAATCAAACCAATCGTTTCAATGTATAATTTTTTTCAATTCGTCATTTTTCGTTGTTTTAAACTGAACCATTGCCATTGAAAACAACCTTTACAGGATTATGTGGAACACATTTGGACATTATACGTATTACAGATGTCATGAAATCCAAAATGGTCCAGAAAGTTGAGTTTTACCAACAAAAAATGACGAATTATTATAAATTATAGATTGAAACGATAGATTCAATCAAATTTGGAGGATTTATAAAAAAGAAAAAAAAATGTTATCGACCGAAGACATAAAAAAAAAAAGTAAGAAAAAATTGAAAATTGATTTAAAACATTGTAACATCTAATTGGATGAACGTAGCATGTGTTAGGGTGTGATAATTATTCCTGTCAACATTATCCATCATGCCAATGGTAGTATTTTTTATTTTATCCATCCAATTAGCTGTTGTAATTTATTTTATCCATTTCCAATTTTTTTCTGAATTTTTTTTTTCATCAGTCTTCGGTCGATGAAATTTTTTATTCTTTATAAATCCTTCGAATTCAATTGAATCGATTGTTTCAATTCATAATTTATTTTGATTCGTCATTTTGTGTTGTTTTAAACCGAACCATTGCCATTAATAACAATATCTACAGGATTGTGTGGAACACATTTGGACATTGTACGTATTACGGATTTGATGAAATCAAAAATAATCCATTAAGTTGAATTTAAACCAACAAAAAATGACAAATTCGAATAAATCATAGATTAAAACAATTGATTTGATCAAATTTGAAGGATTTATAAGAAGAAAAAAATTTCATCGACCGAATAAGGTAAGTGTCCCTATTCGCGTACGCGTACCTATTTGCGTACACCGTTCATTAATGAATAGCTATATCATCTGATTTTTATACATTATTACGGATGAAAAGTATTTTTTTTTCATACGTTAATCAATATTTTACATGCTCGTCTATTTAAATCTGTATTTCATCGATATTTGGTAATGTTACACCTTTTTGAATTTCATATTGCGCGCCAGAAACGGCTATTCGGGCTCAGTCATGCGCAAAGGACGAAAAATTAGTAGGTGCGGTTGTCAAATTACGTCAACATTTGTTGTGATTGCATTGATGAAAATAACGATCTGGAGTCAGCTAAAGTTTTTTTCAATTCTATTTGATGTGGAAAGTGACTACGAATAAGATTATCGGCTCATAAAAGGTTTCTACATTTTTTTTTCTCGATACAAGCTGACTGGTACACAACATATCCGATGTACCTGTTTGCGTACATGTGTTTCATTTACTCGTAAAAACCAGACTCATGATGTTTTTATTATGAATTATGTTGAAATTCATGTTAAACATATCACTTTATAATTTCGGATTGCTGTTGTCTTACAACGTAACCTATAGATTTTGACAGATCACCCCAGTAAATTTTGAGATCAAAACAACCTACAAATAGCGTACGCAAATATAGTCATGCAAAATTTGCACCTATTTGCGTACACAACCTGAGATACTGAATTTGTGAAATGTCTCGTTTCACGCATCAAAATATGAAAATATACGCAATGAAGCTTTCTGAATTTCTAAAATACCAAGAACTTTCAAAATTTTATCAATTAAAAATATGTTTTTATGTCCTTTTTCCTGAAGTTACTCTAATTTCGGGGGATTCTTGAAATTGACGCGATTTCAGACATTATGGAAATATAGTTCGATTTCGAAATTTTCAGAATTTCGACATATATTTGAAGTCTACAAAAATTTTAGAATGTCCAAAATTCTTTGAATTCTAATAACTTACAAGATCCTTGAAAAACTTACCTGGAACTTTAAATATGCTTTGAATTGTTGGAAATCTCTCGATGTTAAAATGTTCCTCATCACAAAGGTTTTTTAAGTGTTAAGGATTTGGAAAAATCTGGTGATTCGAAAAATTAGAAGAATATTGTAAATATCAACGATCTCCTAATTTTTTTGAAACACTACGAAATTTACAAAGTTTCTAAAATTCTGGTAATTTTCAAACTTCTAAAAACTTGTGGAATCTTTGAAATTCTCAAAACTTACATAATTTCCGAAATTAGTCAAAATTTTAAAAAGTGAGAAATAGTCAAGTTTGTGGAAAACTATGACACTCGTGGAAATCAAAATTATTCACTTTTTTTTAATACTTTCTTTCGATGTGCTAGATTTTTTACATATTCCAACATTTCGGACAGGGTTTCACTGAGCCATTTAGCCCTCTCTCTGGTTACGTGCTTGGTACTTAATTTGCTTTTTTGTTTCAGTTTGAGACTGTTGATAATAGAGAATGGGAAAGACAAGGAAAAAGTGGACGCAGGAAGTAGACGATGCTCTCCGAAGTATCAGAAATGGGGAATTATTTCGCTCTACCAGCATACGTACGGGCATCCCAGTAACGACACTTCAGGACAAATTAAAAGGAAGAAGACCCCTGGTAGGTCGTACAGGACCTCCTACAATATTAACAACTGCAGAGGAAACCGAGCTTGAAGGTTGGATTCTTCACCTGAGCAAACGAGGTTTCCCGGTGACGAAAACGATACTTCTTGACAGCGTTGCTCACTTGATCAAGAAATTGAAGAAAAAAACTCCCTTCACTGATGGACGCCCGGGACAAAAATGGGTTGAGGGATTTTCCCGTCGACATCCACAGATTACCAAACGAACAGCTCAACATCTGAGCAAAAGTCGAGCTTCAATTACGGAGGGAGTTTTGAAAGGATGGTTCGATGAGGTGGAAGAGTGTTGGAAGGAGAAAAATCTTTTGCGCATCGATGGATCGCGAGTTTATTGTGACGAATCGGCTTTCTACCTTTGTCCCAAGGGCGAAAAAGTTTTGGCGAGAAAAGGAGATAAGGCAGTTTATAATTTCGTTCGAAACGATGAAAAAGTGTGCCTGACTGTTTTATTCATGACCAATGCGATCGGTGATCTTGCTCCTCCGATGATCGTATTCCCTTACGAGAGATTGCCGTACGGCATAGCACAAAGTGTTCCTGAAGGTTGGGTCGTCGGTAAAACGAGCAGTGGCTGGATGACAGCGGAGTCTTTTTTTGAATATATGTGCAACTCGTTCGAACCCTGGCTGACCAAAAATCGTATTCAGAGACCAGTGATACTGTACGTCGATGGCCACTCTTCACATGTAACGGTTCCACTTGTTCAATTTTGTACAGAGAAGAAAATTGAATTGGTTCCATTGTTTCCCAATGCGACTCATCTCCTTCAACCCCTCGACGTCGCTCTTTTTCATATCTTGAAATTTACCTGGCGAAACATCATCAGTGATTGGCGGATGGAAGAAAACAACTTCCAGAAAAAAATTCGCAGAGAAGATTTTGGCCCCCTTTTGAAAAAAGCTGTCAACAAGATTGATCTGCCTGAGATCATGAAAAATGGTTTCAAGAAATGTGGTCTTTGCCCATTTTCATCCAAAGCACTCTCAAACAATGAATTGCTCAAGAAGGCCGAAGAAGGACGTACGAAGCAAAAATCTGGGATTCGTTCGCTGACCAACGTCATCTCGAATTCATTGAACAAAACATCGATCCTGAATTGCTGGAAGATTTCGAACGAGTTGGTGAAACTGGAGTTTGGGAAGGCGCTGTGGACGAACGAAGCCTTTTTTTATTCTGGCAAAGAGTTGTTCGAATCTCAAGTAAGATAACTTATAATATATTACTTTCTTTATGCAATTTGAGTTACTACATGATTCTTATTGAGTAACTTTTTCAATAATCAATATTGCCAATTATTATACTGTTTTGGATGTTTTTTAAAGAGTAGCTGTGAAATTAATGGTTCAAATTGACACAAATGAATCTTCTAAGTTATTTTTACAGTGCTGCTGAATTTTATACTCGAAATTTTCATTCTTGATTTCTTTTATCTGCTTGAGAAAAAAAAAGATTATCATTTTATTTCCTCCATCGGTTTGGGAAACTTTTTCGTATCTATTATGGTTTTTTATAACCACTTCAGGAGATTCCCTTAATTTTTCCGGCGAAGAAATGAATGTAAAATGTGTCGAAGTAGTTCTCATTGAAAACGACGATAACAGTTTCACCATTGTCAGCGAAGATGTAGGCTATTCCACCGACATTACGGCTGAAGCACTTTTTGATACACCGGTGGAGCAACAACAAGATGTGGAGAATCTTGAGATTGTTTTCGCTAAAGATCTAAAAGATTCGCCGCAGTTTAATACTAAAATAGTTGACAACGAAAACTGCGAGACATTTTTAAAGTATATTCATTGTTTCTAATTTGATCTCAAGTTGATACTGTTGTTCATCTACACTGAAATCCGAAAACCGAATGGCACTTTTTTCTCTATTTCTTCCGGCAACGATCTCGCTTTCAAGTCGTTTTTTTATTCTATATTTCAGGCCGATCGACACTGGCAGTGAAGATGTAGCTACCGCGACAGACGAAAACAATGAATTGACGGAAAATCAGGATGCAGGTCAATTTGAATTTTCCACAAAAACAGTAAATATAGATATAGATGTAAATAATTGAATTAGAACGCATTTTATTACAGAACATACCGATCACATCCCTCAGACCGTTTCACCTCCTTTTGAAAAATACTTATATTGGCCCAAGCTGAAATCTGGCACAGAGAAAAAAAGGACACCGAAGATCAAAACACCAAGTGTTGCAACGTCAGATACTTGGAAAGCCCACTTTGAGCATCTCGAAGAGCAAAAAAGGAAACGTCAAGAAGAGATCGAAAACCGAAAGAAAATGCGTCAAGAATTGGCTGCAAGAAAGAAAAATTTCACATTTCGGAATTGCCAAATCGCACAAGCAGTTTTCAAGTAATATGTACGGATTATTTTATATTCAATTTCTATTATTTTATATATTTCATCATATTCAATTTTAATTATAATATATATGTATATATACAATAATATATATTTGATTCATATTATCTTTGAATTTATACTATTAAAATTTGATTTTTACACCTATAAATGTTACACTTTTTAGTAGGTATTATATCAGACAACGTGTTGTTGATTTTATTGATGTAACCAAATATGTATCAACTCAGTCATAATATAGTTAAGATAATAGAAATATATATAAAATTCCTCTCCACAATAAAGTACCTTAAGTACATTGAAATCGATCACGGATTTAAAATTCGACAGACTCATCAAGTACCGATTTGCGTACGTACGCAAACCGGTACAAAAGAAAATGAAGTGTACACAAAGGGGTACAAAAACACATTTTTATGAGACGTGATTTAATTATAAAATATTACGAATATCTACTCGAGAAAAGCTATTAAGTGAGTAACAATGCCTGTACTTCGATCAGAAATGATTTTCATCACAGCAGAATTTACGTGTTTTTATTTTCTGACGATTGAATCCGCCGGAATCCTTGGTACTACGCAAATAGGGACACTTACCTCACTGATGAAAAAAAGTCAGAAAAAATTAAAAAGTAATTTAAAACATTCTAACATCTAATTGGAGAAATAAAATGAAAATCAGCACAGAAATAAAATGAAAATCAGCACCATTGGCATCATAGACAATATTGACGTGAGTAATTATAACACAGTTGAATTATTTTTGTAAATTATACTCTAATAATAATTAGTCCTAAATGTTAAAAATTGTAAAATGGTAATGAAGCGGAATTGGGAAAAAATTAATGTTAAAGAAAACTTTTATTTTATATGGCTTATTTCAACGTTGTAGTTTATGAAAAAAAGTGTGAAGAGACAATTTGTGAAGAATTTTAATTGTTTAGAACAAATGAAATGGTGAAGTGACAAAATGTCACTTTTTCCAACTCGCGAAAAATGAGGTATTATGCAGATATTTCTATTTCGCGTACATTTTTTCGGAATTCCAGGGATTTCCACTCACTCACCTATAATTTTCTCCGTACCAAAAGCACCAATTTTATGAACAAAACAATCCCACAGGTACCTGTCACTTCGACACTTTGTTTATATCTATTTGAATTGATCAAAAATTGTCGTTTCACACATTTTTTATTAAATTTAACGTTGAAAGAAGCCATGTGGATAAAAAAACTGTTTTTCCAACCATTTTTTTACGAAAGCTGTCCTATAAGTTTAGAAGATTAAATACTAATTTTGGAACGATTTCTCAAATACTCACCTTAAATACTGAAATACTTATCTACTAAAAGTGAAGAGGTATTTTTCAATAATTCATTTGTCATTTATTTTTATGACGAATGAATTATTAAAAAATCAACGAAAATAATGTCAACAAGAATGGAAGTTTATTTTATAGCACCATGTAACAGACACTGCTCACACTTGTACCGCTGAAATATCATCATTAACACTTAATTTTTCTTTAATTCAAGTATATACAACATTCCCTTCTAAAGTAAATACTAATACCAATATTTTTGTTAATGCTTTTTCTGTCATGAATATAGAGATAGAGAGTGAGACGGCGATAGTCATACATGGCATGAGCGAGCCCAGTTCGAGAGCACGAGTTAGACTGACCGACCAGCTGTTACTCGAAGCGGCCGAGCTCGGGCACGATTTGAACTGACCGACCAGCTGATATGAGTCTTAATTTTCGGTGGGAACAATTCAGAGTTAGGCGATAGCCCGTCTCGTACGAGTGCGAGAGAGACACAGAGGCAGGTGCCCGTAAGAACGCGCGAGTCGGACGGAGAGCGAAGAAGATCATTACAGTATATACTCGCAGCCGGATTCTGTCGAGCGCGCTGTCATTTCTCTTCATTTTTGACATTAATTTTTTTTTAGCGACGGACGAAATCCGTCCGGATTTCGTAATAAACAACAGTTTTTGGCTTACCTATCTGTTACTATGTAACGGGAACAAACCGAAGCAGACGACATTCATTTTGTAGGATCCAAGCGCGTTTGCATGAGGTTTGCACAAATTTCATGCAAACTGTTTTATCGGGAATAGTAATGATGAATAATGAATCCTACCTTTTACTGTGTACTAGAAGTTAAGTCAAATTACAGATGACGACCAGGAAAGCGGCAACCGCAAAAAGCTTGAAGGCGTCCCGCAAGCCATGGAAATTCACTCCATCGGCTGTAAAGAACTGCAAACAGTCAATAAATAGTATATTTCGCACCAAGAGGCAGAACTTGGACTTTTTGACGAGTACCAATATATCGATCCAGTTAGAATCAAATTTCCGCTCCTTAGTATCAACGATATTTTTTACCGCATGTGTAAGTTTCGATCGTCATTTAAATACCTGGAAGAGTGGTTCCGAGGTTCCGTTTTCCAAGCGCTGCTTACGATGAGGAAGAAAAAACCTAATTTTCATCCGTAGCAGGCAAAAAACTATACTTTTTTGCCCGCAATTTTTTTCGCCCGTCCCAGCGGGCCAAAAAGTATGGCTTTTTTCTCTAGGGATTCGAAGTAGGTTTTATGTACTGCGATGCAAGCATCGCTTGGAAAACATAACTTTGGGACCGCTCCGCAAGTATTAAAAGACGCAAAAAACACACACATGTGGTAGAAAGTTATTAACCCCAGTCGAACAAGATTACAAAAATCACAGGTTTGTGACTCGTTACTTTACTATTCTCATATTCGGATTCCGGAATTATGAAGTCTAACAAGGGGACCACTAGACCTTTGACGCGCCGATTTCTTTGTAAAAAATTAGGGTGATAGAGTTTGCATGTACAAACTCACACGTCATTCATATTTATGAACAACCGAGTGAAAAAATTGTATAGTTGACAGGCTGAGAGTAAAAACATGAGACAGATAGATGTTAAACTCGGTGTTCATTGACTCTACTTTCTCGGTTTCGGTTATCAGTCTGTCAATTTACTTGTAAATTCGCTGAAACTTGTGCCTTCATAGTTGACTCTATGCACATTATCAGCGGTGGCTTTTTCATTTTCTCGGTTGTTTATGAGAATTCGGTCGAATGGCTTGACGTGTAAGTTTGTACATGCAAACTCTATCACCTTAATTTTTTTCGGTGCGTCAAAGGTCTGGTGGTACCTTTGTGAATTGTCAGTCTTCTGAAGTAAAAGGAACGAAAATTTCCGTTTTTGAACTCACGAATGACGTTATTTATCATTCAAAGTTCAGTTTGTAATTTCGTAGTCGGTCAATTGTTGTGAAATATTTTCGAAACCCGCGAATCCAATCGTTCACATTCGTGTTTTTCAAAAATGAATTTCTCATCGCAAAACCAGAGATCTTGAATTTATGGTTTTTATTCAGTCTACATAACAAATTTGAGTTGTGTATAACATCAGTATTGAGCATTCGTAAGTATAACTATTTTTTTATAAGGACAAAATGTGTATCTATATACACTGAAAGTTTAACAATGCAATAAAGTTTTAATTTTTTTATGTTAGAACATTATGTTTCAATAAAAAAAATAAAAATGATAGTTACATGAACAATTCTCAGGTTCAACATTAAGTTTATAGTTCCTGAATTTTAAATGCCGCAAAATAGTAATTATCACCTACATTTGGACGTTAGAAGAAGTAAATTTTACAATTATTTTTCTATGTCTACATTTTCAACTGAAATTTCGAGAATGAAAAAATTTGCGAACTACAACTTGTTCTATCGATGCGCGATTTCAGTTTTTCATACTCATGATTAATTTTTCAAAATTCAAACATTTTTTGGAGTGTGATAACAAATATGCTGATTATAAAATTTGCACTTTTCATTTTTCTTACATCAAAAATACCATGTAAATGATTATGATCAACTATCCGAAAATTGAGTTATTTCTGGAAGTTAAATGAACAGTGTGCAAGTTCTCACATTTGAATTTTCACTTCTTCCATTATCGAAAACAGTTAGAT
>JAPYZK010010164.1:0-14028 GCA_030522785.1 Platygaster equestris | reverse complement strand
AGGGGTTTCAACCCCCAAAACCGCCCTCTGCGTTCGCCATTGCTCTTTTATACAAAAAATTAATTCAACTTTCCATGATTGTGTCGAAATTGTTGCTCTGAAGTATTTGACATTATTTTTGTTTTAAATTGATCTTAATTGCACTTACTTGTCAAAAATCCATGATTACAAGCATCAACAGTTTTATTGTTAATAAATTCTTTTTTTATGATTGATAAAATTCCATTGTTGCACCATCTCCTGTTAGCAACGATAAATTGCTGAGAAATCAGCTATGATATTTTTTGTAACGTTGCAAATGACTGGAAAAAATGACAATGAAAATGTCAAATTTTCACTCTCAGATGCCAACGATTTATTTAGCGATGTTACAATTGTTGATTCTTAATAATGTTCGATCAGAAATTCAGTGTATTTACGAACGTAATAGCCAAGACAACAATTCGTCAACCATAATTATTCTATAATTACAGATTTCAATTAATTAAAAATTTCTAGAATGCAATTTTTCTCTAGAATTTATCTTCTTCTGCCGAATAAAAAGCTGCTTAGAATTTCGAGTCGTATAATTTCCGCGGAAAAAGTATCAAATTTCAGTCGATGCCAAAAGAATGTCTGAAAAAGCATATACCACGAAACGTCACAGTAAAATAATGGACGATGCTTGTGGACTATAATTAAAATAACGATCTGGTTTTTGGTATTGGTTTTCACGGTTTGCTTCCGTTACGATTTTGGTTGCGTTTCTCATAAATTTGTTTCGGTTTCGACCTCGGTTTTGACGCCAGTTTTGCCGCCCGTGGGAAATAAATTAATGATACCACGGAAAAGTCAAATGAGATGAGTTCACGATGATTTTTAATTCTCTGTAAATGATGATACTCCAACATTGTGTATGTGAAGACAATCTTAAAACAAACAAACTTTATAGACAATCATGAAACAAACAAACTACAGTTGGAAATTTTCATGGACGTCCTCCACAAAATGCGTCAATCATTTTCCGAAGATTTCAGAACATAGACATAGAAATTTTATGGCTATGTTTCGAAACCCCTAAAAAAGTGCGACGTTCGTGGACAATTCGTACAGTTGTAGACTTTTTTGAAGTCAATTTTCATAAATTCGTTATTTTTATAGTAAACAAATTGATTAATTGTTACATTGAAATATCCACAAATTTTAATTCCATTAATTTGTTGTAGTAGATTACGAAATATTTTTCTGGAATATTGGAATTCTACTAGTTCTTCAGTCAACCAAAAAATTCCACTGATTTAATGTGGAACCAATAAATTTTACTCTTGAAATGTCGATTCCAAATATGAATATTCTTGAATATTTAAATTTTAGAACTTTACAAAATGAAAAATTTCAAATTTGAAAAATTGAAATACGAATTTCTAAATTTGAAATTGCAAAATTACAGAATTTATGACTCAACAAATTGGAACAAGATCCCCCAACTAAAAATTTTGAAAGTTTTAAAATTTTTAAAATGACAAATTCTTATAATTATTTATTTTCGAAACTATCAAAATTTTTTCAGTTTTCTATCACATACTTCAAAGTTAGAAATTTGAAAAATTTTTCAATTGAAAATTTCGTAAATTTTAAGCTTCCAAGTTTCTTTTTCGATTACATTTTGTATGTGTATGTATGTCAAAAGTACATCAATTCAAACTTTCAAATTACTGAAATTTCGAAATACGTAATAAAATTTGCGATGTGTGAATTTTTTTTTGTGTGAAACTTTTAATTTTGAAAAATAAACATTTTCTACTTGGTATTTTTTTTCAATTTCAACTTTTTCACATTCAAAATGTAGAATAATTGTTTAAAAAATGACGCCCCCTCAGTTTAGGACAAGTTATTTCTGGAAAAGTGATGTTTAATTTTTAATATATTTCAATTTTTTCATATAAAGTTAATTGAAAAAAAAAAATTATAATTCAGGCTTCTTTTAAAAAATGGGACAATTTGTGATCAATTAACGTTTCTATGAATCGGAAGATGTTGCGCTCCAAATAATATAAACTAGTTACGCAACTCCGGTTTTTCAAAAGCAATTATTTTTCCGTCCTTGGCGGCTGGAAACGCGGCACGGGATTCCCGGTCTCTTACATGCGCGCATACAATTATGTACATGTGTGACCATGCACGTGAAACATCGAAAGCGCCTCTTCTTTCTCCCGGGAGTCCCGGGGAAAATTACAGTTCGAAAGTTAGCGTTTTCACCTCTGTAAAAAACTGGTCTCCTGAACTTTCGTTACTTCGGAGAGACTGAATCTAACAACAATTCGATTTTTGACGAACAATTATGATTTTTTTATGAAATATTACAAACAAAATTGTTATTGTGCAATAAGAAGCTATTTTTTCGGATTTGGCAATTTTTTAAATGTCACATTTGAGATTTATATTCGAATTTGAAAATTTTCGGAATTTTCAGTCCGAGAATCGATTTCGGAATTATTGCTGCATTTCTAGATTTGGAATTTCTGAAATTTAGTTGGGATTCTGGAATTTGAGAATATCGGAATTAAGACATGTTTTTTTAGAGATAGACACGAATTTTGAATTTAATTTTTCATTCAGAATTTAATATGTCGAAACTTTCGAAAAATTTGACGACTATTGAGAGTCTTTATTTTTGTACATTTATTGAGTTGTGGGAGAAATGTGTATTATTTTTCATGGGTTGCACAAACTTTAGATTATTTGAAACTTGTTGAATATAACGAAATTTAGACAGTGATTTTCAGAAATATGTTGAAAAAGTAGACAAGCTCCATATTCTACTTTTTTTGAAGATTTTTTTTTAATGAGCCAAGTTTTTTCAAAATATCAAATTATGCGTCCTAAAAAACAGCTGAAAATATTTCCGAATTTCCGAAAGTCTAAAAGAATTCTTCTCATAAAAAAAATTATACAAGAATTTTGAAAATTTTCTCGTGATATTCACTGACTTGTCTAGATTATGAAAACTCGTGATTTGCAAAGAAGTTAAAGATTCTCGAAAATTCGATAATTCTAAATATTTGCACCAGAATTTTTTTACTATGAGCATCATATAAAAATTATTATATCTTCATAATTATAATAAAGCTATAATATAGTCAACGTTCGATATTCGGTCTTCAAATTTTTGAATTTTGAAATCTACAGCTTTAAATATCTAAAATTTCAAATCCTAAAATTCAAATTCCTCAAACTTACCGTACTTCTATTAGTTGGATAAAATATTGTTTTATTCTCCCATAATCCGTCCTTCGTCATTATTTGTAGTTTTTTTTTTTTAAAGGAAAATTATTAAAAAATATTTGGCTACTTGATTTGACAGGACAGGTCTAAAAAAACTTGAAACTCAGGGAATTCCTTTTTTTTTTTTTTGAATACCCCGAAATACAATGCATACAGATTTGTGTTGGCGGTTTTAAGATGTCGTTTCATTTTGGCAAAAATATTCCGCTGGTGATTTGGGGATTCCCCCGTGAAATAAAGATGACCGCAGCTCGCGCAGTTGACTCGAGCGCCTAATTTTAAGAGCGCTTTCGATTGGCGCGTTCCCAGTTTGGATCGCGGAATGCTGGCCAAATAAAGGCGACACGCGATTCAGTTCCGTCTGGGAACTAAAATATAACGTTTGGAAACTTTTTTTTCAAATGCGATTTTCTCCACGGCTCAAAACGTCAAAAATCGTATTTTCTCCACGTTGTTGGAAAAAATATAGTCCTCAACTTGTGCAGAAGGGCTTTTTTAGCGAATGTGATTGCATAACTCGCCTTCGGCTCGTCTTGCAAACTTCACATTCGTAAAAAAAGCTCCTTCTGCACTCGTTGAGAAATATACTATATTAATTCCCAGATAAAAAGTCTAGTTTGTGTAAATTAAATAATTAAAAAAGAACTTTTTTGATGAAAAATTTTATTTTTTGTAACAAGTTTTAGTGCATTTTCCGAAGTTTCGATTGGAGTGTTTTTAAACTAACATACATTTTTCGATTCCCATTTTTGAAGTATAAAACTGACGAATCTAAATGCTTTGAAAAATACGTGCATTTTGTGTAACTTCCTGCTCTAAAAAACTTGGGATCTTCAGAGAATTTTGAAATAACTTTACGAAATTATCACAGATGTTATATTACTTTATGGTTTGTGCATAATTTTCTTATCGTATTCTTGTACTTATATCATTGTGCGATAAAAGCACGAGTACAAAAGTTGTTCGCTATCTATCGTGCCATTTTTTGTTCTTCGTGTATCGCTGATTCGGAGATTTAGATAATTTTTGCGTTATCTGGAAACACTTGTAGCATAGAAAAGGCACTGGCCGAGATGTGTACTCTTGGAGCACGCTTAACTTTTATTCCGTGAATAAGAAGATATGCTGTTATGTGCTGATTTTTTTGACGATAGATTGATAAAATACCTCATTGTCGGGAAAATCAATATTGTGTTACTGATATCAGTTCAAATCCTACTACTTAATGGTCAAGTACACACTCATTTTTTTGCGAGATGATGACTATGTGATAATTTTCGATGATAGTATAATATTTGTATAGATTAATCATATTTTATCAAATATAATCCCATCGATGATTTATATCTCGATCGCGATATTCAGGTTTAACATTTTACTTTAATAATTGCAGGACGGAAAATTAGATTACACTCAATTGTTCAAAAATTGCATTTACATTTTGAGCAATTTCAGAAATTCAGAAATCAATTACAAAATTTTAGAGACATTGCTCGAAAGGATAAAAGTTGTCTTCGAAAATGTTTAACTTCGAGTCTTAAAATTTTGCGATAAGTGTGAATTCTTCAATTTAAAATTGTTTATTTTAATTAAGATGTAAACAAATGTTTTCACAATTACAATCAGAAAAATTAAGTAGTTCAAACTTGGGAATTTTTGTAAAATTGTACGTGAATTTCAAGAATTTTCAAGTTTCAAATTGAAACTTGAAAATTGTGTGTCAATGTTTTCGAGGAACTTGATGATTTTTAACATTTTTAACATTTCAAGATTTTCAACAATTTTGAGAATTTTTAGAGTTTGGAGGATTTCGAGAATTTTGCGAGTTTTTAGAAGTTTGAAAAATTTCCAAATTTCAAAAATTTTGAAAATTTCGAAGTTGTAAAAAAGTTTTGAAAATTCTGAAAATCCACTATACTTTCATAATTCTTTAAATCACGAAAATTTTACGAATTCCTAACATTTCGAGAAACTTAATGATTTGGAATATTTTCAACATTTCGAGATTTTTGACAATTTTTAGAATGATCGAAGTTTGGATTTTTTTGAGGATTTTGGAATTTATTGAAATTTCGAGAATTTCAAGAATTCCAAAATTTTTGTTAACTACAGAGATTTGTAAATGTTCCAAAAATTCTGAAAATTTGAAATATTTTCCTAATTCTTGAAATTACGAAAATTTTGGGAATTACAAAGATTCGGAAAAGTTTCAAAAATTCCAAAAATTTATAATTATTCAAATTCCAAAAATTCTACGAATTTATGAAATTTGAGAAACTTGATAATTTCGAACATTTTCAACATTTCCAGATTTTCAACAGTTTCGCGAATTTTCAAATTTTTGAGTGTTTTAAGAATTTCAAGAGTCTATAGAATACCCACTATTTCAACAATTTCGTAAATTTCAGAGATTCAAAAAAGTTTCAAAAACTTTGAGAATTTAAGTTATCAATTTAAGGCGTTTTGAACATTTTGAGATCTTCAACAACTTCGCGAATTTGCGAAGTTTGTAGTATTTTGAGAATTTCAAAAGTCTAGAGAATTTTGACAATTTCAAGAATTTCAAAAATTCATGAAATTTCAGAGTTTTTAAAAAGTTTGTAAAATTCTGAGAATTTAGGAAATTTTCATAATTCTCTAATGAAACTTCACTTCTTGAATTTGTTGAATCAGTTTCGAGTAAAAATCGCCTCACCCCCCTCCGAACGAAATTTCTGGCTACGTTCTTGCTAAAGATTTTCTCATTTTGTATTCCAGGGTATAACTGCTTGCACTTGGCGACATTCAACAACAACCCGGAAATAGCCCGTCTCCTCCTGAACCTGGGGGCAGACCTCGAAGCCAGAGAAGCTCTCCAAGGGATGACGAGTCTTATGATCGCCATAAGGAATCGGTTCAATCCAATGATCAACTTGTTCTTGCAATGCGCGCCCGATTTCGAGACGACGAATTACGCGGGGCGCACCGCCTACCAGGAGGCCCTCCTGGTGAACAACTACGAGGTCGCTCGCGCACTGCTCGTGCATGGCGCATCTGCGCAGCCTTTGTCCGAAAGCGACAGCGAAGAGGAAGAATCCGAAGAAGAAGAAATCACCTCCGAGGTGTTCGCAAGAGGAAACCTAATGAGATTAGGTTCGCGCGTCCCAGTGTGTTAAGAGGCCTAAGAGGCGAATGAAATTTGTTTTTGTTTTTTTTTATTAGTGAATTCAATTGTCATGTTCTGACGTGAATTCGCGATCGGTTTCAAAGTTTCTTCATTATTTTTTTCTGCGGTCGCCCGAGATAGTTTTTTGGGCGTGTTGTTGGTTTTTGGGAAGTGACAAAGTAGCGCAAGTTTCGCGCGAATCGATTGTTGCGCTGGGATTAGACGTTAAGATATCGGACTTTTGAATGTTCGGAAAACGTGCAGCAAAACTGTATTTTTACAAAATTTTTCCCTAAATACGTCCAGCAAAGTGTAAAAGGTAATGAAATATCGTATCCTTTTTTTTTCGACCGAAAGGGCTCGTATAGATTTATGTGTAATTGTTTCATTACCTTCTGCGGATTTGATGCGAGGGAAAAATTTTACGATTGTTGATGACTTGATTTAAGCCATGAAAAAATGATGTTCATATATTTCTTATTGTCATTTTGAAATCGTCATCGATTGTTTAGTCAGTTGAGTATGCTAATAAAGAAATTGCATTCAACATTTGTGAAAAATTGATTCATGATTTTGATACTTGAGTATTGATAAAATGATGAAATATCAATTGTGAACATTATTTTCCCTTTGAATCCAAAAAACTCCAGTGCATGAAAAACAGGTTTTTTTGATTCAGCGTTTTTTTTAAATGGATAAAAGACTGTTAGATGTAGCTGGTCGATAGGGTTTTTCGTGTTTCTTGAATGAAAAACATGTCGCTAATCGCATTTTTAAGGTAGTATTTATTTCATTGATATGTAATGCGACAACGTAGTAGGTCTATTGCAACGACTCATTGTCTCAATACAACTGTACATATAATTTATCGAAATTAGAAACTTCTGAAACATAGTTTATGTTATAAGTAGATAATTGAAGTGATCCAAAATGTCTCAATGTATTAGTATTTTTAAATAAAAATACGACCATTGTAAATGCTTCTTTTATTTTACAACAATTCAAATGATATATTTTTTAGACTATAATGAAGTTTCAACAAGTAGTCGCACTATGTTGTATTTTTCCAATATTTCTTTGCATTGATGAACTCTCTTATTGTATTGCTTTCGTAGAAGATGTTTGAGCAAAAAATTGATAGATTTTCGAAATTTCATCCTTGAAAGTGGGAACTGTTTCTGATTTTCTTGAAAAGCGTAAATCTGGAGCGAATTCTGTTGGTGGGAACTCTAAATATTGTTGTTTCGCCTACATTTCCTTCTACTTGATGATACGCTAGCAAAATGTGTCTGCGAAGTTGCTTCAACATGCATCATTTCTTGGACTTCCCACTTTCCAGAATTTTATGAAGATAAATAGTCCAATTGTTGAACACTTCAGAAATGTCATCAAACGAGATTTAGCAGTGGATGAATTTAACACAAAAAACAGAAAATAAAGTAAATAATGAGTCAAGTGAGTTAACCTCTCTCGTTTATGTATTTGTCTTGTTTCGTTATATACTGTTATTGAGAAACAACAAACATTTGGAATATTTTAAACCATACATCCCACCTTCTCAAATCAAACAAAAAAACTGTAAAACACCGACAAAGCATAAAAAACAAAAACAATCGTAATGCTAGAAATCAATAGATTTATTTCCACTTCAGTACAAGACAGCTGACGAAGAAAATCGAAAATTTACAAAATTACACATTTAATTTTACAACTCTAAATAGTACAACTATTCGTACGATTAAAAAAGTAGAATTAAATAAATCTAAATTTAATAATGAATGTCATATCTCCATCCATTGGTTGCGACGCGAGTGGTTGCTTTCAAAAACTTAAAAAATTAAAAAGAAAACACGCTGGGTAAAAATAGAAAATCCATCGAAAATCAAAAATGCAAGCAAAAACGAAAAAGCCCGCAGCGGAGACTCGCATCTCCAATTTCCCTCGCATTATTGCACGACTGCAAACAAAATTCCTCAAGTAACAACAACAAAAATCAATTTTCCTCGCAAATTTGCAGACCTTACAATTGAAGCTTCATAATGTACAAATTTCACGAATCTCCGTCGCGGGCGAAATTTACGGGATATCCCAAGCAAAAACATGTACATAAAATGCTTGTTTGACAGTTTATTATAGGTTTATAGACAAATTGTAGAATAGCTATTTCATAAATTGCTGATGAAAGACGTCGAAAAATTCGCATTCGATCTTGAACCAAAACATTCCATTCTTTCCAACAAAATAAATGAAAAAACAATGAAAACACGAAGCGCTTTTTTGTTCGTTGTTATTATTTCGTAAAATTCATCGTACACTAGGACAAACTTGCATAAATTCACTTAATGCGGTTAATATCGTTCGTTTAAAACCAATCGACATCTCTCGTCTACGCCTACCTTACATACGTTTTGCATTTTTTTTTTTCAAAATTTCATTTTGTATAAACGTAGAAACATGGTGTTGGTTCATTTGTGCGGTAATTTTTTCTTGATCTGACATTTACGAGATCCCCGTGCTTTTCGTCAGCGCAACGAAAAAAATAATCGTCGATTTCGAAAAAGCAGGTAATAAATAGAAAAAAACATAAACGAAAAAAAAAACAAAAAAAACAGAAAATTTCTCCCCCGCAGTATACGATAGTAGTACGTAGTAACGCGATGGCGCATCAGCCGCCGAGTATTAATCGGACAAAAAGCCGCGTGCGATGGCCTTTTCTCATCAAATATTAGTCTTACATCGATAACAGTGGTAAGTCGACCGTGACGGTCCAGGAAAAATTCCAGATCAGATTCCCCAAAACAAATGCACATCTAAAAATGACCGTTTCGGAAAGCCTAACCTAAAACATTCCAGATGTCGCGAAATTTCGAGATACGGTGTTCAGAAGCGGGTATTCAAAAATATCCGCCTCAGCAAACCTAACCTCAAAAGTCAACTTCCACCTCGATAACAATCAATGACACGTTTTAAAATTTCTACAATTTGCAGGACAACCGCGTATAACCCTGCTTTTTCTCACTTTCTCTCTTTTTTTCCTCTTTCGCCCTGGGCACGGCCCAGTTTCATTAAAAACTCTCCCCTCTGCCATTTTATTCTTTCGATTACGACAACTGCTAATCGACGACCGCCTCTTAAATAATACGAAGCCTTCTTTCGTTTGCTGCTTTCAAAATGCAACCGTATTTTGTTTGTTCGTTATCGCGATATTTCATAAACCTACGATTATCGTTTTTTTTTTTTTTTTTTAATGTGTGTATGTATTTTCAGTTGTTGCCGTTTTTGTATTCGCTGCTCATTGTGAAACAACGCTGTTTGTCGGTTGTTAGGAATGGTCCGAATATACATAGTCTCTATTAAAAGGTATTTGTTTTTGGTTTTCGACGAGAGAAAAAGAATCTTGTTTTTCTTCCCAGACGTTGGTTTCCTCGAGGGTCATTTATTCGTTGTTGGTGTGGAGCGAATCCGCTACGATTTCCTGGGGAATTCATGAAAACATTAATTGAGGTCATGTGGACTTGACAATCACAAAATATCAACTTGAAAATTTATATTCATTTATACATAATATATCCATACAATATTTATAATAAATACTGTACTGATATTCTGTATTTTTTCAAAATTTTCTCACTTTTTTAATGTTTGAGATCAAATTGACTTGCGTTCCGACCAACAAAAAGTGACAAACGAATGTCATTTTCTATTACATATAAATATTATGAATAACTGAATACCACAACGTTCTATTTATTACAAACTGATCAATTACTGCTGACAAAATTAATTACGAACCGATGTAATTATATATTTTACATTTTACGATTATAAATAAATACATGTAAATAATAAGTACTTATAAAAAATATGTCGGCCTTTTTTTGTAAATGATGAATAAATATTTCCAGGTTTTTCATAAATATTTTCGGTTTCCATGTTCATTAGATATTTTTTAAATGATAACTTTTGCCAACTCTGAAAAATCGGAAACTTCAAGAACTTGAGAACCGAGACAGTTAATTTTCTCATTTATTTAAACGAAAATTAAAAATAAAAATATACGACCTGTAAAATTTGGTTGCATTATAAAGTTGTATTTTATTTCAAATCGTTCCGAATCACGTCATTTTTACACTCACATTCACATTAGCGCCTTCGATGGAAGCAACTGCTGCTGCGATCGCTTTTTCGTTGATATCAATTTCCTCGACAGCCTGAAAAAAAAAACATAAACTAT
Source organism: Platygaster equestris (assembly GCA_030522785.1). Taxonomy (NCBI): domain Eukaryota; kingdom Metazoa; phylum Arthropoda; class Insecta; order Hymenoptera; family Platygastridae; genus Platygaster; species Platygaster equestris. The sequence goes on along the minus strand of JAPYZK010010164.1, from coordinate 3,385 downwards.
TTAGTAACAGCAATTTTGTAGGCTTCCATATTTTCCAACTGAATAATTTATTTCAAATAATCAGATGGCCCCTCGCACGAACGTCTTCATTAGTTTAAAACAATTGTGTTTGTGAACTTCAGGATCACCGATGCTCGTCGAGCTTCGATGATCTTTGGGCGATCATCATTTTTAGGGAAAAATGGAAAAACTTCGAATTTCGGACGATTTTATATCCCAGCCTTTTTGAAATGTTGAAGTGTTTTTGAACATCGACGAATTTTGAAAAAAATTCTTCAAAAATTTCAAATTGTTGGAAATTTCCAAGAATTACCAACTGTTTGTATCATTTTAGACAATCAGAAAAATATATTAGATTTAGTTAAATTTTCTCAAAATTTTCTCAAAATTTTACGAAATTTTGGCAAATAAGGAAAAACTTTCAAAAACTTTGATTGAGGATTATAATACGAGTATATATATATATTATATATATATATTTTTTTTTTCATTTTCAGGAAACTGAGCAAGATTGGACACATTATAAAATTTTCTATTACTTCTTGTAATTTGTGTTAGGAAATATTCCAAATTTTAACGATTTTTAAATTTGTTTAACAACACTTTTATAAATTTCAAACTTCTAACCAATCAAGATTTTGAAAAAAACAAATCGTAGGATTTATTCAATATTGATGAAAAACTTTATTTATTTTTAAATTTGCTTTATAACGAATTCTGATGATTTCTAGACATTTAGAACACGATCTATACTTGTATATTTTTGTGACGAACAATACAGAATAATATTCTCAACCAGAAGGCCAAATACTCAGAAAAATTTTAAATGAACATTAAATGACTAGAGTTCCTATAAATAAAGAGTTAGGCCATTCAGGCGCAAATGTTTGATTGGCTCTCCAAAGCTGGATCCAAAATGGCAGCTCCAATAGGAAGAAGCGACTGTATGTACGTGTCTAATGTATGTGCGCCTACCGCCGCCATTTTGGATCCAACGATGTCACGTACGCACCAACACATTACAGATGGCCAAACTCTCTATTCATAGGAACTCTAAAATACTAGAATCTCTATTGCGCGCTCATGCTCCCTTATTGTTATGCACTAACTTTGTAATGTAAATTGCACAAATAAAAACTACACAAAAAATTCGAATTCCATGGAACTGAAATTTTATATGCGCTATATATGCAATGAAAAATGTCAAAAAGCATCTCTTGCAGTAAAACATTATCAACACTGCCATCTTCTGTTAAATTCAAATTTTTTCCCACTATCGTTTCGAATATCTGCGGCAACTTAACATTTTGAAACTTCCCGCCACTGAAATCGTCACTCTAAATCAAAGCAACTTCAAGTATTTACAAGCTTGAAGACAGCAATCAAAATGGCTGCCCCGAAGATGGCAATCAAAATGGCTGCCCCAAGGATAGCAATCAAAATGGCTACCCCCATGTCATCTCCTTTTTCTCTTTAGGGACCGAAACTAAACTATACATAAAAAAAAAAGATTCACCTTGGTGACGGAGGCTACATCCCCGGTGATGGCAGGTGCTGGCGCGGGGCTATCAACAGCTGGTGGCGGGGGCAGTGATTGCACCACCATTTCCGGTACATCGGACGTTCCGTTCTCGACCACCTTGTTCATCGGCTTTTCCTCCTCTTTCGGAGTGCTCTGCATTAACAAAAACCCTCATCAATAATCAAATTACACAAAAAAAAAAAAAAAAGTTTCAACATGAAAATTTGTATCCCCTTATTTTCTCTTCCATTATCGAAAATTTTCCATTATCGAAAATTTTCCATCTAATGATTTTTCCCTTGTTATCGAGGATATTGGTCTGTTAATCGCAAAAACAAATTACCGTCACATGCTGTAAATAAAAGTCCATTTTTCATAAACTGCAAAAAGCAACAATTTTCCTAGATCATCAAGGCACATTTTCATGACATGACAAATAGGTACAAGCTGAAAATTGAAAATATTTAAAAAAAATATACGTATATTACGCAATGTTCTCTCGATCGAAGAATATTCGCATGCACAACGTACGAAATGCTCGATGCCGTTGCAAGAATTCTATGCAAGACAAGCTGAAAAATTTTTTCTCGGCCACAAAAACAGACATTTTGTTGTTCCTAAAAAGTCTTCGAGATACATAAGTTTTTTCGCAGATGAAAATTATACTGACGAGAAGGAATCCATTCATTAGTAAGCTTTTTTCGACACTGCAGTTTCGGAGCGAAAAAGCGTACCGAGAAAATACAACATTCTTGGCGGTTTTGTGAGTGGAAAAAAGCGAATGTTGTCACTCTCGTAAAATTCACTTCGAGGGGATTAGAAAAAAGTGGATAATTGTGTGTTAGTTTTATAAAAAAAAATTATTATATATTTTTTTATCATATTTTATGTGGATTATTTTTTTTTTTTTTTTTTTTTTTTCAAAATGAATAAAATTTTTTAGATTCGGAATATTTTCGATAATTCATTAAATTAGAACTTCTAAAGTTACGAATAATAAAATTTTTATTTTTGAATGTTTAAATGCTCAAATTGGCATTGCCAAAATTCAAGTTTATACATTTAAAAAACTTGAAAATTTAATGATTGGTGAGTTAAGCTGAATTTGAAATTTTTTGGATTTTGTACTTTTCAATAATTGTACATATAATTTTCTGGATTCTTTAGTTTTTGAGTTTTATGTAATTCTGAAATATTTACAAAATGTCCTAGTTAATGTCAAGTTATTTTTATTCAATTTTTTACAACTTTTTCTTATGTAAATTGAAAAAATCAAATTTTATTTATAATAATAATTTAAAATTTAAAAAATGTATTGAAAAAGTTATTTTCCATAATTTGCGAAAAATTAACAACTTATCCCACTATTTTTTGGTGAAAAAAAAAAAAAAAAAATCGCTCGTTTTTGGAACAAAAAACATTCGGAAAACCTGCCATTTTTTCACGAATTATAGAAAAATAGTTTTATACCACGCGTTGAAAAAGCACGATATTTAATTCTTCAATTAATAATTTAGTAAGATAAACAATGTTTTTTTTTCTCACTTTTGTACAAATAATCCACATTCATTTTCTTAACTTAAAAAATAGTTCTCCTGATCTCACTAAAAATTGCACCCATCCTAAAAGTTACGAAAACGTAAAAATGAAGAATTCCACGCAAGAAATCCTAAATCCTTACAAAATTTTCAAAAACCTCATAAGGTTTACTTATGAGGTCCTACCACCTTAAGATAAGAAAGTAATTCACTTCTTTATTACACAATTTTGAACTTTTACTACAAAAATTCCAAACCACATTTTTTAACAAATAAAACCCAAAACCACAAAAATCACTCCAATAAAAAAATAGCACATTCCAAG
>JAPYZK010010158.1:0-10787 GCA_030522785.1 Platygaster equestris | reverse complement strand
AAAAAAAAAAAAAAAAGAAAAAATAAAAAAAAAAAAAAAAAAAAAAAAAAAAAAAAAAAAAAAAAAAAAAAAAAAAAAAAAAAAAAAAAAAAAAAAAAACCGTAACAAAAGAAGCACCTTGTGGAATTGAGAATAGATATAATACTTTTGTACTGAAATTGATACATCATTTTTATACTTTGTCAACTGCCATGCAGCGACCTAGTCTAGGGATGCAAGGTATCGATACGATACCTGAGGTATCGATTTTCTCCTTGGGACCAAGGTATCGATATTATAGCCTGCGATATATAGGTACATCCCTAGACCTTAGCGACAGAAATCGTTCTACAAATCACTTCCTTTTCGACCCCTCTATCACAAAAATCGCTACAGTTGACGATAGTACACTATTGTCTACCGTTGCGTCCAACCGAAACGTTAGAAGTCTATAATATAGACTATAATATTATTATCAATTTCGGAAAGTTCAAAAATTCTAGGAGTTGCCGAAATTTGGAAATTCTTTGAATTTTTTAAATTCCGAGATTCTCACGAATCTTGGAAATTTTTAAAATTCCGAAAATTTTGAAAAATTCTACACATTCTAGATATTTCAAAAATTTTGAATATTTCGGAAATAACAAAAATTTTGATAATCTCACGAATTTTCAGAATTACAGGATGAATTTTCAAATTTCATAAGTTCCTAGATTTGAAAATTCACAAAATCATAGAATTAAATACTCTCAGAATTTTTTGAAAGTCTGAAAATATCCAGAATTTTCGGAAATGAAAAAATGCATTTCGTTGATTCCGAGAATGTGTATAATAAGATCAACTACGTTTCCAACATTATTTCTCGAAATGATTCCAATTTCCGAAAAATGAGACGATTCCTGAAATTTTTAAAATTCTCGAAATTTTGAATTATTTCATCCCGTCGAAAAATTACCAAACGTTGATACTTTATTCATGTTTTTGAAACACTTGGAGCTTTATGGTCAGAATTTTACGAATTCGCAATTTTCCGATCCAAATTGTTGACTTTTTCGCACCAAAAGCTTCGCCAATTCCCACTGTCGCGAACTCGAAATGATCAAATTCGAAAGAAATCGGAATACGGGTATTTCAGGAGTTTCAGATTTTCATTTCCAGACGCTTCAATTCGTTTTTCAATCTTCGTCGATATTCTTCGGATTTTAAAACCTATTGATGATTTTTTTGAATGATTTTTGAAGGGATGATGGGTTTTTGGTACTGTTTTCAGGATGGAAAGTGATTTTTTTTTGCTTGTGTGGAAAAAAGCAGTTTTTTCAGACTTGTGAAAAAATATGGCGAAAACGAAAATTTGGTGTGATTGTAGGTATGAATTTTTGGATATTTTCAATTTTTGATTTTTGAAATTTGTTTTACGGAATGGTGGAATATAATGAGAATTTTTGGAAATCTTTAATAATTATATTTTAAAATTTTATTTACAAAATAATTTGGAAGTGATGAGACTTTTGAGAAATCTTCATAAATTATAAATTTTCTGCCTTGAGAAAATATATTTTTGGATTTGTATAATTTTCAATTTGTAAAATTTATTTCATAAAATTATTTCGAAAATTGTTGAAATTTTCGGAAATTTTTCAAATTTATTTTTGGATGAAGCAATGAAAATCCTTATTTTTTCACAAAAGTTATTCTCTCGAGTAAAAAATCATGTTTTAGAATCAAGATTTTATAGATATGAATATTTTTATGCAATTATCCTTCATTATAAAGTAGATCAATCACCACTTTATTTGTGCGCTATGAAGGATGTACGTTTCGTGCGCTAGGAAAGCGAGAGCTGCTACGACTGCGTGCGCTGAAGTGACTTCCGGCCACTGATCTGTAAAATACACTGGATAGCTGATTCCTACTCCCCCACCAGTGCCACCACTAGTTCTCTGACCCCAATTGGACGGCGCCGTTTGTAGGTATGCTCGTAAACCCACGACTTGGGTGATAGTGCCATCTGCACTATCACCCAAGAAGCCAAATTTGAGGAAAAAATTTTACAAGGGAGTGTATGAGGCCTGATTGTTTCCTTCATAACCGACGGCCGAGCTCCGCGAGCGCAACGACCTTAGAGTCGTCAAGTGTCCGAGCTCAGAATCTCGGAAACTGTCAGAAACGTTGTCCCTTGAATCCCCGTGACGTGACGTGGTAAAACTAGGTAAAGCGGCCCCGGGAAAAAAACCCCGCGACCAACTCGAAAATCCCGCCGGGAAATCCGCAAAACTCGCGCGCGAATTCACGAATCCCCGCGAACATTCCGACTTCCCGACGATGCTCCGGCCCTGAAATGCCCAGCCCCAGGAAGTCGAGTGAAAAACGCCGCGCAGAAGGTGAGTAACAAGCCGCGGCTAGAAATTCCGCGATGGAAATCATCAGTCGCAAATTTGACAATTCACGTATATATTTTTTGTGTCATATATTCGGCGTTATGCTCAGATACAGTTTATTTGAAAGATTGATATAGGTATATTTATAAACATAGATTATTATTGTATATTAATAGGCGGGTTAGCGGTGTTGTGTGGATGCAAGTGCCAAGTGTGCAGGTCGGGCGCAGGTGGTGGAATCCATGGTCTCATGAAGGGCCAGGGTATTTTCTGCATTCCTAGCATTTTTTCCCGAAAATGTCCCTTGACAATAGACGGTTGAATCACCTTTTCCGCGTTGAAAATTTCCGAAGTGCATCCGGAGTCGACGTTTCTGAATTCGTTTGCTATTTTATATTTTTTTTGTCTTTAGGAATTAAGTGCTTCGAATTTCGGAATTTTTGTTTAATCTGAGGGGTTTACCTGGGATTTTGAGTGGTGAGTGGAAGATTGGAGGAATTTTTAAAGGGAAAGGAATGTTATTTGGGGGTGAATAGCGTCAGAATTTTCGTAGGGTCTTGAAAACTTGGGTTTTCGATGCAGTTTTTATGTCTGTATTTTTTTCGTATTATTATTATATATTTACTAATTTTTATATCGATAGTGAAGTTTTGAGATTGCTCGAATTCGGATTTTATAAACGTGAAATTACAAGGATTTCAGTGGTTTTTAGAATGGTTGAAATAGTTGAAATTCAACATTTGACAGTTTTTTGATATGTACAGAATACAGTCGGAGTTATTGAATTTTGATATTATTTCGGCGGTTTTGGTATTTTTTCCGATTTTTGAGTTTTTTGTATTTTTTTATGGAAGATTTTGGTAACTTTGATAGATTCCAAAATTTTTTTTGACATGTACCAAATATTGTCGGAATTATTGAATTTTAATTTATTTCGGGGGTTTTGGTTTTTTTCCTATTTTTGAGTTTTATGTATTTTTTTATGAAAGATTTTGGTAACTTTGGATGATTCCAAAATGTTTTTGACATGTACAGAATATTGTCCGAATGATTAAATTTTGATACTATTTCAGGTTTTTTCCATTTTTTTTTTTATTTTTGAGTTTTTTTGTATTTTTATATGGAAGATTTCGGGAATTTTGGACGATTCCAAAATTTTGGGAATTTGAGGTTTTTTGATCCAAAATGGAAATACTATTATAAGTTTTGTAATTTATTGATAATAATTGGATATTTTCCATGATTTCAGTGGTTTTTGCAATGTTTGAAATTTAGAATTTGGTAATTTTTTGACATGTACAGAATATCATAGGAATTCTGAAATTTTGATATCATTTCGGGGGTATTTCTTCCGATTTTCGACTTATTGTATTTTTTTTATGAAAGATTTTGACAATTTTGGACGATCCCACAATTTTTAGAATTCAAGGTTTTTTAATCAAGAATGTAAATTCTATTATACATTTTGTAATTTATTTATAAATGAAAATTGGATGGTTTTGGACTATAAGCTTGATTTTTTTATGTTCAGTGTTATCCAGTTTTTATAATTTTTCACATTTCAGAATGCTAAAAGTGTTAAAAAACTTATCTCAGGAAAAAAAATAGAATATTATTTCAGAAAAAAAATTTTTTCATATATTATTCAATATTACTTTTGTATTTTTTTTACTTTAATTAAATTTTATTAGTTATAGAGTTTTTTTCATGAAAATTCGGATGATTTTCAATGTTCCCAAAATGTTTTAAATTCGAATCATTCCACAGTTTCTAACAATTTCCATAACATTCAAACATTTTCAAAACTTTCTGTCATTTTAAGGATTTCATAATTTTTGCCCTCAAACAATTCATAAATGTTGCAAAATTTCGAGTATTCTTCAGTCCTCCATAATGATTGATTTTTTTTAAATGCAAATTCAATATGAAATTCCTCTTTTTATTAATAACCTGAGTATATTTTTTATTATTCCGAAATTTTTGCTAGGTTTTTTTATACTCTATTTTATACAATCGTTATAATTTCTTAAACTTTGCACATTTCAGAATGCTAAAAATTTTGAAAAAGTCATCTCAGGAGATTGGAAAACCAATAATACATTATTATTATCTAATTTTATTGGGTAGTAATTAGTAATACTTTTTTAAATACGTAATTAGTTTTCATACTTTTAAGAACTTTGAGTATTTTTAAACTTTCCAACATTTCTGAAACTTTAGATTATTGAAAATCAAAATTCAATATAAAATTTTCCAGTTAATTAATCTGTGAATATTTTTCATTTTTGAATTTTCATTGATTATTTTGAACATAATTTTATCTAGCTATTATTATCTTGGTGAAGTTATCCCTGCAAGATAAAAAACTCTAAAATTGATACAATTTAAATCAAACTTGACTTGAAAGAAATTTTGCAAATTATAGAATATAGTGAATTTTGAGAGTTTCCAAAATGTTTCAAATTTGAAACATTCTATAATTCCTGACAATTTATATGACATTTTTGAATTTTCAAAACTTTTTATCATGTCAGAACTTTCATAACCTTTTTTCCTTCAAACAATTTTGGAAATGTTAAAAATTTTGAGTGTTTTTGAATGCTCCAACATTTTTTAAACGTCTGTTTTATTTATTTGAAAATGTAAGTTTAATATATAACTTCCTAATTGATTAGTAATCTGTGGATATTTTTCATGATTTACGAATTTCAGCTTTTTTCACACTGAATCTAATTTTTTTCTATTTGTGTAATTTTCCACATTTCAAAATACTAAAAATTTCAAAAAAGTTATCTCAGGAAAAAAACTATGGAGTCATAGTACTTTTGAACTTCAATACAATTTTATTAACTACAAATTTTTTGAAGTAAACTTCTAATGGTTTTCAAAATTACCAAATCATTTCAAATTTAAAACATTTCATAATTTTCAACAACTTTCATAACATAGTGAGAATTAAAAAACATTATTCCAGGGATTTTATACTTCTTTTCTTCGAACAATTTTCGATTTTTTAAAAATGTCGAGTATTCGCCACTGTTGTTCCAACATTTTTTGAACCCAATTCTTTAGAACACTATTGTGTCCAAAATGACGCATACAATTATTTGAAAACAAAACATTTCCTCGTGAAATCACCGTATTCCAGAAAATTAGTATCATTTTAGAAACACACCGAGTTCCTCTTCAATCAACTTGGACTCCTTCTTTTTCCAGGGGCGAGAATTTGGCAGAATTGTATATTCCACGTTTCGAAGTTTCCGTGACCGTGAAAACATTGTACGAAGAAAATAAAAAAAAAATGGCGTCGACGTCGAACACGGCGGCGCAGGTGCTGATGAAGAAGGGAAAGCGCGCCGCCGCGGCGTACATTCACGCCGAGTGCAGCAGCAAGGGTACCTCTTCGCCGAAGCTCTTGAATGAGCTCCTGGACATTTTGCTGAACCCGAACGAGCCCATCGACGACTTCGAGACCATCGACTGGATCAAGCACCTGATGGCTGGTGGACACACCCCGGAACAATTTGCAGAAACAGGTGCGACGATGCTCTTGCTCGAGATTACACGGATGCGTCGCGTAATGCGGCTTTGTCGCGTTTTTCGGCAGGAGACCAATATAAGATGACAACGCGTGTATCGATTCGTGACTTTTTTTGGGGGGGGGGGGGGGGTCCCCCCCCCCCCCCCTTGGGGTGTGGGAAAAATTTGGAAGGTTGGGTCAAAGGGGGGGGGGGGGGGGGGGGGAGGGTTTTAGGGGTTAAACCCCCTCTCAAAATTTATAAAAGATTGATTATTTTTGTATGTAATATAAGTAAAAGTTAAAACATGGAAAAAATGGGTGCTTTGAAATTGAAAAGATGCAGTATTTCAGACTTGAAATTTTTGTATAATAATGTACGAGTTTGGAAAATCAACGACTTTCAAATCACATGATTTGACAATTGAAAAATTAGGAACTAAAATTGGGAAAAAATTAATGATTCTTTTTAAAATTCTGGAAAATAAAAAATTACAAACTTCTTAAAATCTGAAAAATTACAATTTCTGGCCAACAAAAACTGTTACGAATATTCATATCTAATAGAAAAATTGAGAACTTAAATTTGGAAAAAAATTAATGATTGTTCTCGAAATTGTGAAAGATTAAAAATCATAAACTTGCTGCAATCCGAAAAATCACAATTTCTGGCAAAAAAAACTTGTTAGGAAAATTAAGATATAATCGAAAAATTGAGAACTCAAATTTGGAAAAAATGAATGATTGTTCTCGAAATTCTGATAGTTTGAAAATTACAAACTTATTGAAATCTGAAAAATTAGAATTTGTGGGGAACAAAAATTGCAATCGAAAAAGTGAAACTGAATACTTACCAATAATATAAATGCAAAAATGGAGAATTTCGTAATTTGAAATTTCGATCATTAAAATTTTCCAAACTTCAAAGTTTTGCCTATTTGATATGAATTTTCAAAGCTCAAACAACTGCGAAGTTTGACATTCTAGCAAATATTGAAAATAACGGAAATTAATATTATATAAAGTCTAAAACCCTAAAATGCAAAATTGCAGGACTTAAAATTTCACAAAATTGAAAGAAATATCGAAAATAAAAAGATTTACGATTTTTACTTAGAAAACTAGAAAATTGACGAGTTTGACATATTTTTTTCTGAAAAGCCTTCCTGAAAATTTTTTCTGCGTTTGCCCCTGGATGTATGATTTTTTTTCTACGTGATTATAGATTGAATCCCTCTTTTTACCAGACATATTAAGATGGCACAGCGAACATAACACACATATATTTCAAATGTGTAACAAATTGGGGGCAGTTAGACGAATTACTGCCGAAACCAATTTGCGATTATCACATATTTTTTTGAAAAAATAACGGGTTGTGTGCCAGCTTAAGACTTAAGCTAGCACACACCATTAAAAACTAGATATTTTCAACTCAATTTGATGAGTAAAGATTAGTTTCACTTTGTGATGTAATAAACTGTAGAAAAAATTGAATATTTTTATGAAAAAATAAGTTGTGTCCCAGCTTAAGATGTACGTAAGGACACAGTCGTTCCCCACCAGATAGGTAGTGAATGATGAACTACAATTTGTTACCCTGGAAACTTTGGAAAAATCAATAATACTATCGAAAAAATAACCTATCACTAGTCAAACCGGTGCTAGCCAGCATATGGTATGTGCATAGTCTATAAAGCTTTTAGGGCTCGTTTTTTTCTTCCGTTTTGGAAGGAAACAATTAGTCACGATTAGGTACGATTTTTAATTTGCAAGTAAGAGTAAACGTTTATTTATCGCAGAATTTTTTCGAAAAATGAAGGGTTGTGTACCACCTTGAGACTTGAGCAAGCACAATCTATTGGTAACTCAAAATTTTCGACTCTTTTTGATAGTAAACGATTCGATACATTAATATTAATGTAGCTAAATCTAGAATAAATCATCTGCTAACAATTTAACAGTTTTCGAACCGGATTTTTATTTGTTGGAATACCAGAATACCATGTCCATAAAGTTAGAAGAGCAGTGTCAGCAGATCAGCATTTTGAAAAAACATTAATGAAAGGTTAATTAAATGCAAATTAAATGCACTTTCGGCGATTTAAATGCTTTTATAGTTTTTTTAGAAATTAAGGTTCTGTTAACTTTAGATAAAGTTAGCAGAACATGGTGAAAAATCGTAAAAAACGCATTCGGATCAGTCGGGCACCTGGATAATAATTGAAGGCTAATTAAATGCTACAAGAAAACTTGATCAAAAAAATTTTTTACCATAAAAAAATTTTTTTTCCGAAAAATAGGATTTTGGTCTGCTAGCAAGTCAGCAGCACATGGTGAAAAATCTTAGAAAACGCATTCAGATCAGTCGGGCACCTGGATAATAATTAAAGGCTAATTAAATGCTACAAAGAAACCTAATTGAAAAAATTTTTATTCAAAAAAATTTTTTTTACGAAAAACAGGTTTTTTGTCTGCTAGCCTAATGGCTTGGAGAGCGCACCGAATTTTTCGACGCGTAGTAGGGACACCGACGATGAAAAGTTCTTAAAAGGCTCATTAAAGGAAAATTAAATGCATTTTCGGCGATTCAAATTCTTTTTTACTTTTTTTTTAATTAAAAATTTCACTAATTTCTGACGATTTTACTGCTTTTATATATTTTTTTGGAATCAAGGTTCTGCTAGCTTTAGGTTAAGTCAGCAGAACATGGCGAAAAATCGTAGAAAATCCAGAAAATGTTTCGGAATCGGCGTGACACCTACTTACAAATTATGAAAGGCTTTTTAAATGCTATGCGATAACATTTTTTAAAACCAATTGCAAAAAAAAATGTTTTTTTCATACACACATTCTTGGTCTGTACAATATGTTTCAAAATAATAATATCTCAAAATATGAAAATGACACTGCCGATAAAAAAGTCTTGGAACGGCTTATTGAATGCTCATTAAATGCACTTTCGTCTACTAACATCCTTTCTAATTTTTAAAATATGTACGTGCTCTTCTATAGTCTAGATTAACCGAGCGAAACATGGTTAACCACTGGGAAACTGCAAAAACGATTATAATATTGATATTGAATTCAATTGACTCGAATTATAAGTGAAGTTTACCAATTTGAATATATATATTTCACACTGAGATAAGAATTGAATCTGAAATCATTATCAATTTGATATTTTTAAAAGTGAATTTCAAATTTCCCGCTTCTTTACACGACGCCATATTGGATTGGATAATGAAGCGGTCAGAATATAATGATATATATACCAATATACCATGCGTATGGTAGACCGGATCGCACGATCGTGGATATGTTTTTGTGCATTTTGATATTCATTATTATTGGTAAGAATATTAATTGCAATATTGGTAAGAAATTATTTCTTATATTTTTTCGATTACTAATGTACATGAAAGTGAGAAATCTACAGAAGTTAGTATTCGTAGAACATACGGAAATTCCCCTCAACTTGAGGGTAATTCCCGTAAGGGTTTCTCTAGTTCCACACCACCCAAGAGGTCGAGTCAAAAGCGCGTTTTTTTTATTTTTACGTAGTGCGTTCCCCAGTAGGCCTATACCACCACGGATAGTTAATTAATATTAGATTAGTTCAGTAGAAAAAGGTTAGAATAATTTACAAATCGCGTGATTTGATAATTGAACCGTCACTTGCGAATGATGGACACTCTGGTTATACATTCGCTATCGGAATTCCCGCATTTTTCCGAGTTTGCTTCGTTGACAAACATTGTTCATATTATTATATTAATGAGTTGGTCCCCTGACTCATTAGGGAGGGCGCAAGAAAATATATTATAGTGTATAACAAGTTGAGTAATTGGAAATGTATGAAAATGTTTGATTTCGCACTGAATGTAGCATCAAAATGTATATGGTTCATATTAGTCATTAAACATCATTCTGACTCCGCGGCATAAAAATTTTAAATTTTTCTGAAATTGATGACTCGAAGCCGGAATAAAGATTGTTTTCCAATTATTTTGATTTTTAAATAATTGAACAAAATTTTGTTCCACAATTATTTCGATCGCGAAATAATTGAACAAAAATTGTTCCAATTTTTTTGGCTCTCAATCGTCAATGACGGAAATGTTATCTATCAACATTTCACAAAAACGAATTAAGAAAGGACAAAAATAACCAAATAAGAACGTTAAAAACGCAGCCCCTGTCGTTTGCACTCCCGAGCAGTTATGACAACAATGTTTTATTTAGGAATAAATATATATTCAGTACATTGACAAATATTGGAAGCGATATCATGTGCTCTTGTGGATATAAAATATCTATTACAGTCGTCAATTTTTTTTTTTGTAAAATATTCGAAAAGCTTCTCATTTTCGCCCTATTGCAAACAATCACTTCAAATTCTCTCGATTTTTGAATTTTGTAATGAATCTTACGTTTAAAAAAGATGATAGAAAACTGAAAATTCAATAATCTCTCAACTTCACACTTAAATTTAGGATAAGTTGTAAATCTGAACTATACTGGTTGATTTCAGAAGTACCTCAGAATAACAAATTATACTCTAAAATTAAAACTACAATTGAAAAACAAAAAAAAAAGACCGACACCGAAATAATGACGAGTGACGCCATAGAATCTGTGAAATACTAAAGCTATTCACGAATCCCGCAAAATTTTGCACTTCAAGTAAATAAAACACGAATACCGAGATTACGAAGGACAACTGAAAAATTAAATAATGTATAATAAAGAATTTACTCCAATTCAGGAAAGTTACTTTCGAAAAAGGGGCTGATTTGAAATAGAGACCAAACAGAAAAAAGAATGACAAGTTTCGGGTACGATCGAGTTATGTTTGAATGTATAGTACGACATGAGAAGGTAAATGGAAAAGGTGGAAAGGACTGAACAGA
>JAPYZK010010150.1:0-13847 GCA_030522785.1 Platygaster equestris | reverse complement strand
GCTCGAAGTCGAATGATAAAACATCGTAATAATAACTGAATTTTAGAAAATCCTAGAGATTTTTTGCATTTCTCTTCGTTTTATGTATTTTCCGAGTTCATTAATAAAATTTTCGAGTGATTTCTGTGCATTCTTCCACGTCTGTGAATTTTGAAATTCGAAATGTCGCAAACAGCGGCTGTTGAATAATTATTGATCTTTAGCCAGTGTCGGCTTAATCAAGCGATTTCGTCGAACAGGACGCCAAAATGAGAGGCGCGAAAATTCGTTTCATATTTTTCCAGAAAAAACGTATTATTAGTTTTTTGACAATTTTTGACATTTTTCAAAATCATGAATAGGTAATTTTGTGAAAAATTTTAAGATTCTAAAAAATTACTAATAGTTATGTACATTTTTGAAAAATCAGGAGCCTTTGAAGTGGAAATTTTCCATGCTTTTTGAAGAAATCATGAAGAATTTCGAGGATGATTGAAAATTTGCGTGAATTTTTGGATTTGTGAAGAAATTAAATGTTGTAAAGTTTTTTAAAGATTTGATAGTCAAAAAGGTTTTTGGTGGACATTTAGCAAATTCTGAATAATTTTGTGGGTTTTATTCCCAGTTTTGCATTTCTAGAATTTAAAAAAAAATTCTTTGATTTCGAGTCAATATTTTCTCGAATTTTCTTGAGTCATTAGAAGTTTTTTTAATTTGGAAGACATTTTTGATATTTTTCGTAGTTTCCTGAAAATGTACAACATTTTTCAAAATTATGAATAATTTCGTGCAAAATTTGAACATTCTCAAAAATTACGGATAATTACGTAAATGTTCGAAAAATCAGGAGCTTTTAAACAATCATTTGTAAATTTTCATGCTTTTTGGAAAATTTGTGTCTAGTTTTACAGAATTCTTCAAAGTGTTGGGGTTTTTTGAAATTTCCATACAGAGAAGTTTCAAAATTCGAATTTTTTTGTTCGAGTTTCGATATAATAATTATTTGAGAATTTGTAAAAAATTTTTTTCGATGTTTTTTTTTGTCCGTTGAGAATTATTCAGAAATTTAATTATTTGAGTATAATCTTTCGGAAATATTATAAAATACTCAAGATTGTGAAGAATTTTTGATATTTTGTAGAGTTATAAAATTTCCAGGATTTTACACCATTTTTTTACATTCATAGGTTACATGTATGGCGAAATTTCTAACAATAAGAACAAGTAAAAAGCATCTAATGAAATCACTTCGTACCTTTGAATTGCAACCGAGTCCCGATATGTTTTCGTTCTTATTCTCGAAGTTGAATACGCTGGTACCCATCGTCCTGTATGTATTATTATTACCTTGGAGCTGTTACCTGGGGAGAATTCCTCGGGGCCCCTTCTGCGACTTGGGTCTCGAGCGAAATCGCCGCTGCACGAAGCCGGCGAAAATGACTTCATGGCTTTATAACTTCGTAGCTCATATTTCACCTGAGGCTAATGAGAAATAAAAAAGGGCAATTTCTGACGCGAATGAAATTCAACGTGAGAAGAACGAGAAAACCATTTCGTCCCGCTTCTGTGTTCAGTCGGGAATCTGATAAAGGCTTTATGCAATTTTTATACCACACGAGAGTTGCCGAGAGTTTACGATGATTCAGTACATTTTTCTTCATTTTAAGATTGGATATTATACAACATCTGAGGAAGAGAAATTTATGTATAACAGCTGTCATCCATCTCACCGATTAAATAATAACGTACTATGTTTTATAAAAATGTAGTAGTAGTAGACTCAAAAATCGGACAACTTCAACAATTCGTGGAAAGAAATTTTCCTATCCAATCACGATTATTCAACTACGTTTGTGTTGGCATTAGTCTAGAGAGTAATTTTCAGCAAAAAAACTCATTTTGAAAAAAGTGGCACTTAACACTGTTAGGATTTCCGCCCTTCAGTTGCAAAAAGTCGAATAAGACCATGCTTTTTAAAATCGCAGCAATATAATACAGTTGGATGAAAAAAATTTTTCGAATTGTGATGTTTGTTGCTAATTAGGTTTCGCTCGAGAGAGGTCGGATGGGGCAATGCATTTCCCGTGAAGCGGACGCTGTGTTCGCAGCATCCCGCAACTCGCCATCTTACAGCATCATGGAAAAGCCCGCTAAGAATAAGGTGAGTTTTTTTAAGTACATGGTTGTTGTTGACCGGGCGAGAAACGAGTCGTCATACCATACGAAACTTCCTGTGCCTCATTCTCATCTGAAACATGAGAATGACGATGACCCTTCATTACATAGAGGTGCTTCGACCTCGGGTAACTAGGAACAACTGGGAAAGGGGTCGTGCACATCAAACTTGATGGGTTTTTTTCTTTCTCATCCGTATAGAATTTCCAATTTCGAATTGCGGAGATTTGAATTTTTTTTTTTTTTTTTCTTTCTATTTGGTTCATTGTATTTGGTTTTCTTATTTATTGCGTTTTTCACGGTTATTTTTGCTAATTGTACATTTTATTAATTACTTAACAAATCGTCTCGCTTTGCCCCGTGTATGGGGCAAAGCGGGACGAAACACTTTTTGCCGAAAATTATTTAAAAAACTTACAATATGGCACTTTATCCATACAAAAAATTTTTTCGTAAGACGTTTTTGGTTGTTTCAAGCATCTACAGTGTTGAATGCGGGAAAAAAATATTTTAGTATGCGAAAAAAAATCACAAAGCAAAATTGTCCCGCTTTGACCTATGTTCCCCTACCCCTTACAAACGCTAAGAAAACCTAGTATTTTAGCGACTTTAGTTTTTGATATTTGAATTCTTTTTGTATATGAGTTTGAAAAATTTTCTTTTCTCGAAATTAAGAAAATTAGACTTATCTATAAATTAGATATATCTCAATCTGAATTTTTATCTTTTCAGTTTTTAGATCTCTTGAAATTTTCAGTTGTCTTCCATTAAAAATTTTCCTTCAAAATTCTTCTATTTAATGATTGTTCAAATTCATCATTCAATTCAGAGAAATTAAATGATACAGAAAATTTCTCAGAGTCCAGTCTTGCTTTACTCCATCCTACGAGTACTCTCGTCCCCCCATAAATACAATTTTAGATCCGTCAAATCATTTTCGTATCGTCATGATTCCGCGTGTTTGTTTGGACGAAAAAAATTGAGGAACGAGTCATTAATATTCCTTGAATCGATGATTCGACGGATTGAGCAATGCAGAGGTGACTTTCAGAAACCTTTTTATTCGACTGGAGTCACTTGGCCTGATAGAATGTATCGCAACAGACACGGGATTCCTTCGATGATACCGTTCCCTCGCTATGTGAACAAGCACACGGTTCAAATCCAGTGACGCGATGAATTATTAATATTTCACTCTCTTTTGTATTTTTCCATTCATCTCGGCGCCGATTTCAAATGATAGCGCGTTAATAAGGCCGACGATAAAAATCGGAGAAAGTTTTTCTCGTTATTTAGTGCGAATTCGTTTATCAGATGCAACGCACCTCGTACGTTGTTCAATTTTCCAAGCGCCTCGAAACCTTGGGAGATTTATTGCGGGGTTTGTTGTGTGCTTATGGGAATCGGACGAAAATTCTCACAGAATTGTCAGACAACAATTGTTAAGTTTTTTTCCGTGGGGAAGAATGAATTATGCATTGGTATGTTTTATAGATTACGTTTATGACCTGACTTGACCTTAGTTTACCGAAAGAATAAGTTATAGAATTAAGTTTAATCAAATTTAATTTCAATTCAGTTTAAATTGATGCATTTCTTTGGACGTTTCTGCGAATGTTTCATTCGTGTGGAATCTATAGTTATTATTAGGAATTAAAAAAAATTAACGGCAATTCAGTAAAAACTATTGAAAATCGATAGAAATTGATAGAAGACTCTAGGGATTCGAGGGTAATTTATGGGAGTCAATGGGAGTTTTTAGGAATACATAAGAATTTATGGAAAACAATAGAAGTTGATGGAAATTAGATAAAAAATAAATTAAATGAGAACCGAAAACAATTAATGAGCATAATTGAGAGTTTATGGGAATCTGTATCTTATGGTAATTAATGGGAGTGGATAGAAATTGATGGAAATTAATAGACATCGACGGGAATTGATCGAAATCAATGGGAATCTATAGGAATTGATGGGGATTAATGGAAATTCATGGGGGTTCATGAAAATCTATGGGAATTTATGGGAATCGATGGAAACTGATGGAAATCGACGGAAATTGATGTGATTCTATCGAAATTGATGGAAATCGATAATTGTTAATAGGAATTGATGGGAATTGATGGATATCCATGGGAATTCATGGGAATTGACAGGAATCTATGGGAAATGATGTAAATTCATGGGAAAATGTAGGAATTGATAGGAATTGATAGGAGTCTATAGGAATTGATGGAAATCTTCATTGTTTTTTGATATTTTTCGACAATTTCGTAAATGTAAAGAATTTTTCCAAAAACACTACACAATCAGAAAATGGAGTATTCGAATGCATTCAATCATTAATTGCATTCGAATAACGGAAGTTTTTATAATTATAATGTATATAGTTTTAATTCATTTATTCAGTTTCATAGCTTCAAATTTTCATGTAAAATTCGACAGTTGTAAACTCAAAAATTTTTATCAAAACATTAATAAATCTAAACCCGAAAAAAAAACTTTACAAATTTCCAATAAGTATAGGTAATGGTTGATAATATTTCGAATTTTTCGAAAGATTGAACGGTTTCTCCCAATTTTCCAAAATTTTTCAAGTATTACGAAGTATTTTGTAAAAAACATGTAAGATCGAAATATTTCATCGTAGAGTACCTATTATTACTATATCTTGCAACGCACAATAAAAGATCGTTAGACCTTCGCAAGCACCGCATGAAGTACATTAATATTTGCTACACATCTTATTCCTCCCTCTTTTCCCCCCTCTCCCCCCATATCACTCGTTCCTTCCATTGGGTTCTTTGTTGAATGACCGCTATCAATTTTCTTGATCGAATAAATCTTTCCTGATGAATCACGATCTCAAAGTTCCAACTTATAAATCTTTTGTTCATTTTCATCGAAGTTGATCACTCTTAAAAAATATAATGAAAATGACTAGTGAATTTACCTATTTTTCCGCCTAATTTGAGGGCGTAACTTCAAAAAGGGCTAATTCGGTAAGGTTCATTGCTCCAAGTAATTTTCGCTTGAAAATGAACCTCATAAAGTATGGCACTTGGCACCTTTTGTATTTCCACGCTCCTATAATTGCAGTTTTCTCGTTATGCCCACGTTCTCACGGCCTTGGTCGTTTTTTTTTTCTTCTATGAATATGTGTAGCACAAAACAGCGGTTATTTTCACTTAATTACCCGCGATTAAATAGAGCTAATTAAGATCGGAGGGGGGATTTTTCAATCGGGAAAGACCGTGAATTTCGGTCCAATTCGGTCACGTTTCAATCTGCATAATGATCCTTCCTGGCGTAATTACTGGTTGCAGAATAGATTTCTCCGTAAATCAAACTCTTTGCCTCAACTGGCGCGTGCTCTCTAATCTCTCGGCGATCTTTACGCGCCTTTGGTACCGCTCATTTGCGTCTTTTCGCGTTTTAGATGAAATTCATTGCGTTTTATGAAGATGTAATACTCGTTATTTCGTCCATTCGCCGCGCGAATAATTGAATTGATTATTTATGACTTGATCAGTTGTTTGTTTGAGATATAATTTGTACGTAGGATGAAATGTGGATGCCTAAAGTGGAAAATAGCATCGATTTGGAAATTGTTGAGAGTTTTCGAAAATGAACAGTTCTGAAATTTAAGTGTGTAAAAACTCTGTTCTTTGTAATATTTGGAATTCTTAAAAACTTCAAAGCTTGCTTATTTTCAATCTTGAAAATTCTGAAATTTCAAAGTTTTTGAACATTCTCTTCATAATCACAAAACTTCGAAGTTCTAAAATTTTGAAATTTCTAGACTTCAAAACTCCGAAATTCGTACAAACTTCAAAAATTACAAAATTTCTAGACCTTATTTCAAATCTTTGAGTTTCGACCTTCAAAAATATCAAAACTAAATAATTTCCAATTTTCAAAATTTTAAAATTTCTATATTCCAATATTTTTAGGACTCATAATGTTTCCGAAACGTAAAAATTAAAACAAAAAAGTTTTTTTAATTTCTTATTCATTACAACATGTAATTGAAGAGTCCCGGCTAAAATCTTGTAAAATTTCCTAAACTTCCAAAAATTCAGAATTTCAGAATTCTTCGAAAATCCAGAATTCCGAAGCTTTTTAAGTTCCAAAACTTCATAATTACAAAACTTCAAAGTTCTAAAATTCCGAAAGTTCTAGATTTCAGAACTTCGAAATTCGTACAGACTTCAAAAATTGCAAAATTTCCAGACCTTATTTCAAAACTTAGTTCAGAAATTTCCGAAGCTTCGAAAGTTCCAAAACTTTGGAAACTTCTAAAGCTTCAAAAGTTTTATAACTATGAAAATTTCAAAACTTTACAACTGGCTAACTTCAAAATTTTCAAGTCTCTAAAATTTCGACATTCCGAAAACTTCAATATTTCCAAAACTTATAAACGTTAAAATCGTAAAATTTCGAAAATTTCGAAATTTCTAGGCTTCAAAACTACAAAATATTCGAGCACTTCGAAACTTGCGAAATTTCCCGAACTGTGAAAAAATCGAAATTTAATAATTGCCCATCTTGAAAATTGTAAAATTTCGAAGTTTTTGAACATTCTCAAAAAATCCAAAATTCTAACATTTTAAAAACTCGTAAAATTTTCAAAACATCCAGAACTTCATAATTCTTGGAAAATTCAAAATTTCAAAGATTTATGACTTCCAAAACTTCATAATATTTCGAAACTTCAAAGTACTAAAATTCCGAAAATGTCGAAAGTTTTAGAACTCAAGACTCCAAAATACGGACAAACTACATAAATTGTAAAGTTTCTTGACATTAATTCAAAACTTTGAATTTCGACCTTCAAAAATGTCAGAACTCAAAAATTGTCAATTCTAAAATTCTATAACTTCTATATTCCACTATTTTTAGGACTCCTGATATTTCCGAAACGTCAAAATTCCAATTGATTATTCATTACAACATTTAATTGAGGAATCCCAGCTAAAATCTTTGCCCCAGACCCCACAATATCTAGGTACGGCCCTGCCCGTGACTCCCATTACGGGAGTCAATGGGAGTCACGGGAATCATGACTCCCAGTTTGATTCTCAAGTTGACTCCCAGAGTGAATCGCCCCTCGAAATTTCGTTAAATCGACTAAACTTATTTTGTTAAAAAAAATTCAATCCAGTTAAAACAACAATACATTCAGTACCATAGAAAACATGATGTACTCAATATTTGTAGTAGTAATATTCATTCAATGCCCGCGAGAAATATGTAATTTCGTGGCCCTGCTGAGAGTGGACGAAATAATGGATTACCTGGTAATTTCGTGGCCCTGCTGAGAGTGGACGAAATAATGGATTACCTGATTGTTGACGTATGGCATGCGAGTAATGAACTCGTTCGCCCACTAGTGGGCGTATAAGCTGTTCGCCCACGCTCATCTTAACAACCTATACATGGATAATGGAACAAGATGGCGGACGAGCGACTCGACATATATCGAAACGTCAAACTCCCCAAGCTTAACCTCAAAATTACAAAACTGTGTATTGCTGCAATGTTTTTGTTGTTGTCTACAAGAGTGTCGAATAGTGTCATAATCAGGCCCGATGAAAATCAAAGCAACGAATAGGATAATTACTTTTCAACTCTCTAAAGTACATAGCAAAGCTCTGAGGGTGATTGTTGCGTCAATCCATCAGGTAACCCATTATTTCCCCCCCCCCCTCCCTCTCAGCAGGGCCATGAAATCACATATTTCTCGCGGTTTTTAAATAAAATATTGTGTGCGACTATTGGTCGAAAGAGGAGATTCCACTCGCGTGTTGCCACTCTCGCTACGCTCGTGAGGCAATCTCCACGCTCGAGGAGTCTCCTCTTTCTCCCAATAATCGCACAATATACTATTTCCACTCAATTTCACTCTTTTCTACTAAATTTTTTTCCATCACCGCGACTTCGCCAGGCAATATTAATTCTATAACGGAATTTGGCATACGTGACATGCCGTCTTGGCAATAGCTCTCGCGGCACAAATCGCCGTTCAGGAATTGAATGAATGGTCGGAGCGCGAGAAAGTACTGTCGATCACATGCCATTTCTCAGCTATCGGATGGTAATAAATTGGAATCAGGAAAAAAGATCTACTCTTTGCCATTCGTGGGCCAGTGCAATCTGTGCAGGGGCTCGCGTGACCCGCTTTCAAGGGCCAATCTCGCCGAGTTGCTCGGCCTCGGGCATCAAGAACCGCAATGTGTGGTTCATTGATCCGCCTGGACCAAAGCACGAGTTCGAATCGACCCGGGAATCGAATGCGCCAAGTGTGACGGAAGACCCATGTTTTCCGCCACTAAGCACGCCGTTTTCCTTAGAACGTTCTCTCTTTTATCATTCAGATGTCTTCCGTGTGATCTAGACGTCCCCTTGGCTAGTGACGTACGAAGAAAAAATTTACAGCGAGGTTTTGTTGTAATGTCTTAGAAATTCGAAGTTATTAATTGTGTCTTTTCTGTTTTTAATGTATACGAATTTCCTATTTTGACGATCTTTAAATTTGGGATATTTCAAATTTGATAAATTGTATTTTGAGGGCGGAAATCCTAATAGTGTCAAGTGCGACTTTCTTCGAAATGCTTTTTTTTTGCGGAAAATTACTCTCTAAGCTAATGCCAACACAAAGGTAGTTGAAAAATCGCGATTGGATATGAAAATTTCTTCAAATGAATTGTTAAAGTTCTCCGATTTGTAAGTTCACTACCTGCGGTAGTCCTATTTAGATTAAGTCCAATCGAGTGTTGTGGACAACCTGTCTTTTTTTTTAATGCGCCCAGTTTTTTCGAATGTTTTTGAAATTATGCTCGTACCCTGTCAATCTGATTAGGTGAAATCTGACCAACTGTTTATCTAACGAACTAAAAAAATCGAAATAAATACGTTTGTTTCGGAAGGATTCACAGAGGACAAGAAAAATGAATTCAGGAAGATGTTAATGTACATTCCCAAGGAAAAAAAAAAAAAAAAAAACAATTTTACGTCAACATTCTTGAGTAACAATGAAAGTAATGTGAAAATATGATTGCGGTAACTACCGGTGAAAAAAAAATAAACGAGCCTTCACATTGAAATTCCCGAAATTCTTACAATCTTCGAAATTAAAGAATCATCAAAATTTGGAAATCCTAAAGACTAAGAAAATTTCGTATATATATTTTTCAGAAATTCATAATTATCCAAGTTCCCAAAATATATATTTACGCTTTTCGAAATTTATTTATAAATATACGCTGCGGCTGAAATGGACTCGATAGAAATAGGACTACCATATCCTCTGGACTTGACTCTCTACACTTCAAAAGCGTATAACTTTTTAAAAAAATAATATTTATGCATTAAACTCTATGATATCAATCATATATTCAAAAAAAAACATTAAAACGTAATTTCATTAATTTTTACCAACAAGCATTGAAATAATAATATTTTTTCGCTGCCCTGGAAAATTCTAAAAATGGCATTTAACACTATTATGATTCCCACCCCTCATTCTTAAAATTTAGAGTTTCACATTTTACATTTTATATGATGTCACTTGAGTACTTGAATTTTGGGATGCCAATTTCGCGATCATTAAGTCATAAGAAATTTAGAAGTCTGAATTGTTTTGTACTTCTGGAATTGATATTAAATTGCTATAGTTATGGAGTTTAGAAAACTTGGAGAAACTTTTTCTATTCCATGCGCAATCTATTACGTAATTTTTTTTCTCATGATTGACAAAAAAGAGTAGGATACGTCAAGCAATTTCTGGATCTTATTGGGCTAATTGCGACCTTATTACTCGCAGCAACAAAGAGTCTCCTCGGTACTCTCACCTTTCATTTTTTTTCGTTGCATTCTTCCTGGTGTTGTTCCACCTCCGCTGCAGTAATGACTTTCTTGCCAACGTGTACTTTTCCTGTCTAAAATTGATATCGCCGCGTGTACTAGTCGAGAAACCTTGTCTACGTCAGCTTTGAACTTTAATTTGTACCCGCGTAAACGCTTTCGCACGGATCACGATGTATCATTTTTATCGCGATAACATTTAGCTTCAGTACATTTTCAACTTGGTGGCCATTGTCAAGTCACGAAGGTGCATGCTTCTTTTGGTACTTTGTTGTTCGACTGACAATTCTTGAGAATATTTTCGCAGATTATCATAATATACAACTCGAGAATACGAGTTCTCTATTATGAAATTGACTTGGCGCGATCGAGGGAGAGTAGATGTTTCTTAAAGTAAAATCCAGGTCTCGGAAGCTACCCCTGTAGTAGGGTAATTGAGGGAGAATTCGGACACTGCCCCCCTCCTACTGTGTGAGGCCGATTTTTTGGGAATTACAGTGTACATGTGTTTTGACCAGTGGCGGATCTAGGATTCAATCCTGGGGAGGGGGGGGGGGGGCTTTGGTTTCTTGACTGAATTTTGAAAAAAGCGAATAACGATTATTCATTAGTATAATATGAATGAGACTTCATTTACAGATTGAGATTCACTTTACAATTCAGAGTTAAAGAGTTTTTGTGGTGTCGAAATTGAAATTTTTTAATTTGGCTTCAATTAGTCAATCGATTCAATTCAATCTAATGAAAGAATGGCAAAATTTTCTAATTATAATTCCAAAAAACATGTATTTTCGGAATTTTTGAAGTTTTATACATTTTCAAAGTTTGCATGAAAATTTTGCAGTTTCGAAGTTAGACATCTGGAAATATGAAACAATATTTTTAGATTAAAAAGCTTTATAGAAACGTTTTGAGTTTATGATGAACTGCGGAAATTCTAAAAACAGAATTTCCTATTTTTTGAGGTGTAAAATTTTATAGTTTGATATCAGTTATGCGTATATTGCCTTATTTTAGTATTTCAATTAATGGATGCCAGTTTTGCAATGTATTAATTTATTGATTTTTCAGTTTTTGTGTATTGTAATCATATTTAAAAAGAGAAGGGTGGAAAAATTACCCTTATGAATTACAGAATTTGTACCTATAATTCAGAATCTCCGGAATTTCAAGTTTTCGATTTTAGACTATCAATTTCTGAAATTTTAAGATGCAGAGAATTTAAGTGATTTTGTTTGCAAAATTCAGAAGATGTGAAATTCGAAATAACTTGCTAAGAAAGAGAAATTTCGATCCATTTGGAGTTTGAATTTTAGAATGAAGGTAATTTAGAATCTCGATGAATCTAATATTTTTATTCACTCTAACCTCAAAACTGGTACTTCAAATGGTTTTTTCGGCTAGCGTGAAGAAAAGTACTGTGTTGCGCACGCTGGCAATTGCCGATTTTGACGAAATGATTACGACACTCTCCTTCGGCTCGTGCCACAACCCTTCATTTCGTCAAAATCACCAATGCCAGCTTGCACAACAATGTACTACTGTTATGATACAACATTCGATGTATAATTATAATTTATCCGAATTCCAAAATTTTCAACGGACCAATTTTTAACTATTTTAAAAAACGTACTAGGTTATCATTAAACTATTAGAAGCATTATT
Source organism: Platygaster equestris (assembly GCA_030522785.1). NCBI lineage: Eukaryota > Metazoa > Arthropoda > Insecta > Hymenoptera > Platygastridae > Platygaster > Platygaster equestris. The sequence goes on along the minus strand of JAPYZK010010150.1, from coordinate 2,162 downwards.
TTAACTCCAAGGGTTCGTTTTAAATGGTTTAGGTATACAATTAGTATTGAAAACCTATTATTATTTTTATTTCTGCAACTGCAACAGGTGTCCAAACAAAAAAAAAAAAAAAAAAAAAAAAAATAGAACACTTTTTCCGAAATATAAATCAAACGTTCGGAAAACACTTTTGCCCGCATAAAGCCTACGGCTAATCTCAACTCCATAAAGAATGAAATTATGAACGGGATTTTACGACCGAAAGAAATCTCGCGATTTCACTATCGACATCAAGTGCTGGTGCTGGAATTTCACACGAAACAGAGTGATTAATGCGAGCACTTTCGTTTCAAAAGACTCTCTACGGATCGAATTCGCCATTTTCTTACGATATTCTTATAAAATTTGCTACTGATCGAAAATATTTTCGATTGTGGTTCGTGGGTGCCGAGAAAATGTCAAAAAATTTTGCTTAGGCGATAGAGTAGTTTTGAGTTCCTCCTATTATTTTCTGGGCCTCGAAAATCAAATTTTCATACATTTCATTGACGGATAACGGAAGATATGTGTGTATGATTTGTTGAGATGATATTAGATTATGTTTTGGGGTCGTCCATTTAATACGTCACAGGATTTTGACCCATTTTAACCCCATCCCCCTCCCCCATGTCACAGGTCTTTACAAACTTTTGACACCCCCCTCCCCCCTCCCCCCGAAGTCACTTCACCCCCTGATTTTCGTAAAATTAAAGGACTTTTTACATTTCATCAACTTTTTTTATCAAATAAGTAGTTATACGTACATTTATTGTCACGGTCATAAGCTACATCTTTTTCTACATCGAAATAAAGAATAATTATAGCTATTTTTCCGTGCTGGATTTCAGAAATTCCGACCATAATCACATTCAAAATTTTTCTAAAAATCAGCTTAAATATTGAAAAAGTATGTTTTTTTTTTAATGTTAGTTAATGGTTGAAGGGTGCAGGGCTGCTGTCAAAATAATTTCTGAGGTGATAAGACAGTTTTTACCTTCACTATAAGAAAAACGGAAAAAAATGAAAAAGTCAGGATTAATAATCATGGAAAGTTCGATGACACCTGAGAATAGAAACGTAAAAATGATGCAATCCATTTAATTACGCTGGAGTTATTTGATAGGCACTTTTTTCACTCTCCTGAAAAAACTCTCGACTTATACCCCGACAATGTAAATAGTACGCGCATACCTCGTTTGCGGAGAAACCTTCGTGTAAACGACGCGTAAATACTTTCCGATGCGGATTTAAAAATCCGTAATTAATTGTTACGACTTCTATTACGAGAAGTTATTAGAAGCTGTTGCCAAACAATGAATCTTTCTTTGAAAGGATACAAGTGAACTGTCTTCCTAATGATTGTGGAAACAGTGGCGGGTCTAGAATTTTATTTCGGTTAAACGGAGATTAGTAGCTTATGTACTCATATTTATGAAGTCATTAAGAATAAAATTATTATGGGAATTGTGGACTGTTTTGGAGCATTGAAGACATTTCCTAAAACTTGAAATAATATTTGAGAAACTTTGGGCTATGTCCTTTTGCGAACAAAAATCCTTGGAATTGATAAAAAATGTCGGAATATGTACTAGAAATTTTGGGGAACATCGGACAAACATTTTTAGTATATTGTGCGACTAGTGGGAGAAAGAGGAGATTCTTCGAGCTGGAGATTTTCACACTCGCTACGCTCGTGAGGCAATCTCCACGCTCGAGGAATCCCCTCTTTCGACCAATAGTCGCACACAATATTTTATTCAACAACCGCGAGAAATATGTGATTTCACGGCCCTGCTGAGAGGGGGTGAAATAATGGGTTACCTGATTGATTGACGCAACAATCGCCCTTGGAGCTTTGCTACGTACTTTAGGGAGTTGAAAACGAATTATTCCTTTCGTTGCTTTGATTTTATCGGGATTGATTATGACTGTATTAGACACTTTTATAAACAACAACAAAAACATTGCAGCAATACAAACTTTTGTAATTTTGAGGTTAGGGTGGGGAGTTCGACGTTTCGATATATGTCGAGTCGCTCGTCCGTCATCTTGTATCCATTAACCGTGCGTAAACGGTGGCGAAACTGAGCGTGAGTGAGTAAATAGCTATAGATCGTTAAGATGAGCGTGGGCGAAGAGCTTAT
>JAPYZK010010140.1:0-11919 GCA_030522785.1 Platygaster equestris | reverse complement strand
AATTGTAACATGAATTTCAAAATTCAAGAATCCAAAAACTCGTGCATCAAAAATTTCGAAGATCATAAAAATCGAAAATATTCTCAAAATCTAAACCACTGTTTCGGAATCGTAAAATTTTCGAGCGTCACAAACTAAAAATTCGTCCATTCCAAAATGTCCAAACATCCTCAATTTGCTCAAAATTTTAGAAACCTCAATCAACGCTCCAAAAAATTCAAAATGTTCAAAAATCTCTTCAGTTTCAAAATTTCATTCAATTTCGAACCAATTTTCCATTTCTCACTCGAAAATAGAAAAATTCAAAAATACGAAGTGCAAAATTCACCCAAAAACCTTTCATCTATTTCATACATTTCTATAAATTTTTACCTTCCGAAAAAAATATCTCAAACTGAAATTAATGTATTGGTAACCCAATTTCCAATAGGCTCACGACAATAACTATCAATTTCATCAGAAAATCCCCTACACAAAAAAATGCTCACGCATTCGTCCTTTGGATCGAATTTTCTCGAACATAATTTACCCTCGGAAACGTGTATTACGAATTTCGATTACCCCACACGTTTTTCTGTTATTCGACCCTCCGGATGAATTTTTTATCAGCCGAATGGCTGCAGGTAAACCATTTTTTGCCGTCTGGTCTGGATATATACGGGCATATTTATTTTGTCCCTAGCGATCCGTACGCATTAATCCTTGACAAGGTTAATATCCTTATCCGGATTTCGCTCCGGAACAAAGACAAAAAAGCTCGCGAAAAAAGGAATAAATTGAAATTTATACTGTCCTTTTTTTATAGTTCCAAGTTCAGCAAACATTTGAATTGGAAATCTTTTTTTTTCGCACTAGTGGAAAAAGAGCTGTCATAATTACACTTGTGGCAAAATCGATCACTTTTCGAACAGGTAAAACATTAGAAAAAATGGCCATTTTTTTCGAATTATAGAAAAAAAATTTCGGCGCTACGTCGCGCTACGCAGCGCGACACTTTTTTTCCTCGCGCATTGCCAAAAATAATGTCGAATACTCTCCCATTTCATCCGTTTCACATTCGACAAACATTTGAATGGGAAATCGTTTTTTCCACTAGTAGAAAAAAACTTTCCATCATTTCACTCGTGAAAAAAACCGATCACTCTTCTCATATGCCAAACATCGGGAAAACCGCAACTTTTCTCGAATTAAACAAAAAAATTGTGAAGCGCGGCGTCGCGCTACGCAGCGCGACACTTTTTTTCCTCGCGCATTGCCAAAAATAATGTCGAATACTCTCCTATTTCATCCGTTTCACATTCGACAAACATTTGAATGGGAAATCGTTTTTTCCACTAGTAGAAAAAAACTTTCATCATTTCACTCGTGAAAAAAACCGATCACTCTTCTCATATGCCAAACATCGGGAAAACCGCAATTTTTCCCGAATTAAAAAAAAACAATGTGTAGCGCGACGTCGCGCTACGCAGCGCGACACTTTTTCCCTCGCTCATTAAAAAACAAAAACAAATCATGTCCTCATTCATCAGTTTCACTCGGCAAACATTTTAATAAGAAATCTTTTTTTCCACTAGTGGAAAAAAAAACCATCATTATTGCACTCGTGAAAAAAATCGATCATTCATCTTACACGCCAAGCATTGAGACTGCTATTTTTTCCAAATTATGAAAAAAATTTTGTAGCGCGGTGTCGCGCTACGCAGCGCGACACTTTACCAAAGAATCCCGAATTTTCAATAAAACCGTGGGAAAAGTGTGCACTCTTCCCACGGCATCACACACACAAAAATGTGATGTAAATTTAGTAGCCCCGGTGTGCAAAAATTTATGAAACTCGGAATCAATTTCATCGAGGCTGGAAATTTCCGATAACAATTGCAGTTACCTGGATTACGAAGGCGTGGCCGTGCCCCCTCGGCCGCTAACAACCCTTCGATTACATATCCCTCGCCTCGACTGTTTTATCAAACCGTTTGCTCAGGGAAATAGGCGCGATCGTGGAAAGGCGCGCCTATCGACCACTGACACTGCCAACAATCTACCAGATTACCCAACATACTAATATTTGCTCTCCCTCCCGACAATTTATTCTTCCGAATGAAAAATCCCAGTTTTTCCCCAACAGCCCGCTCGACACTTTTTCGGGAAACGCGAATTTACGCAAATGTAAAAACTTCGAGTTTGAAGTTTACGTATGTTTCGGAATTTAACTTCAAGTCGATGATTTAACTCTGATTTACCTAGCAATTTATTGCAAACGGTAAACAGTGTTAGATTGTTATTTTCGCATTCATAAAATTTTGATGTTCTTCATTACGATTCATCAGATTTTTGAAACATTTATTGAATTATACTTCATTAATTCGCCATGCTCTCATCTATTCAGATTCAATTATAACAAAAAATTAAGAAAAACTAGCATAAAATTGAAATTTTACAGCAAAATATTTCAATTGAAACACTTGAGCGAATTTGCATTACGAAAATCGTGTGCAGTCAGACTGTTAGTAGTTTGTAATGAAAACACCGATTTAGCGTTAACGAGCCTTTCGTTTATTTTTTACCAAAATTATATATTGAACTTCAACTTCACAATTAACAATTCACTCCAGAGTAGTATATTGTGCGACTAGTGGGAGAAAAAGGGATTCCTCGAGCGTGGAGATTGCCACACTCGCTACGCTCGTGCGGCAACACGCCAGTGGAATCTCGTCTTTCTCCCACTAGTCGCAAACAATATTTTATTCAACAACCGCGAGAAATATGCGTTTTCATAGCCCTGCTGAGAGGGAAGGAAATGATGGGTTACCTAATTGATTGACAACATTCTTGTGTCAATCAATTTGGTTGTTGTGACAACAATCGCCCTCCGAGTTTTGATAAAATACTGGTTGTATCAAGTGGCCAACTCAAGCTAGTGACGCCATTTTTAGATCCAGACGGTATGTCTAGGTATCCGCACGAAATCTCAAAATGGCGTCACCTCTGCGTGTTGGCCACTCAAAATTGCACGATACCCTATATTGTCAATATAATGTCTTCTTATTTCTTCCCGCATCGTGTTTTCATTTGTTGAAAATCGCTGAGTTAGCTTGTTTCGGACGTAAAACAGTGTAAAATAATGTTAAATGTAACGGATCAATTATTGCAACAGTTATCAATCACGGAGGTGGTTTCTGTGTCATATTATCTCTAACCGTGCGTAAACGGTCGCTAAACTGAGCGTGAGTAAATACCTATAGGTCGTTAATATGAGCGTGGGCGAACGAGTTCATCACTCGCATGTCATACGTCAACAATCAGGTAATCCATTATTTCGTCCACTCTCAGCAGAGCCACGAAATTACATATTTCTCGCAGGAGTTGAATAAAATAAGTTTTCGATTTCAATTTCACGCCGGAGGTTGCTCGTCCGCTTGTCATTATATGAATCTGCAGGTAATCAGGAACATTGGAAAAACGACTAACTCCAGTTAGGTCATTTTCTGTGTTGCTGCCGCCACAATCGTACCAATAATTTTTTTCAAATTTCACGAGCAAAAATACAAATTTAAATCTTCGCAGTCAACTTCAAAGAATTACTCGATTGAAGTGAGCACACAAAATGGCACCACACTTGAACTTCAGCTCCTTTTTCTCTTTAGGATGATCTTTATGAAAAATCCCTCGAAAACACGTAATTCTCAGTTTATCCCAATCATCCAAGTAATCTACAAAGTAAATAAAAAAAATCGAGTTCTTCTTCAACTCACTTTATTCCCCCTCAAACCCCCCACCCCTCCCCCCCCAGCCTCTCAAACAACCCCTCCTCCCCCTCCTCCATCAAACACGCCAGCACCTTCGGCACCGACAAAACCGTCCCCGAAACCACGAACAAAAACTCCTCCCCCTGCATAATCAACAACCTCTTGCTCAAAAAATCCCGATACCCCGAAACAAACCCCACCTCCACGTACTCCCCCCTAAACCTCGACCACATCTCAAACGAAACTCTCCTGCTCTCATTACTCCTCAACTCCACCGCCGGTCTCGCCACGACCCGGAAATGCCCGCAAATTTCATTACAAATTTCCACAGTCGCCTCCACAAACTCCTCGAACATTTTCCTATAATCATCCTCCCCCCTCGCAACCCCGAAAACATGTACAACCGACTGCTGGCAGACGGAAAACAACCCCGGCAACCCGGAATCCTCCGGCGTGTACTGCCTCCCCGTCGTAAAGTACTTCAACGGCGTGTACTTGACGTTCTGCTTCGTGTGCAGGGCCAAAAACGAGGCCAAACTCCCTCCCCCCACGAGGTGCATCTCGCTCAAAGGATTTTTGTCCGGGTCCTGGTAGTTCTCCAAAACGACGCTCTCCTGGGGGTTTTGGAAATCCAGGCCGGAACCCTCCACGACGAGGCTCCTGGCGAAATCCAGTCCCGAGATCCGGATCCCTCCGGCAGTTTCCAAAACTTTTCCCGCCACGTTGCAAACCTCGACCTCGAAATCTGCCGCCTGGTTGGCCAGGAAATACTGCATGGGACTCCGGTAGTCCAGAAGGTTCAACCTCTTTCCAACGTCCAGATGACATTCTGGATTGCTGGCTGACGAATTTACTCTTCCATTGTCCTCCAAAATTTTCACATTTTCCGGAGTGTCCGGATCCAGCTCATTGGGGAGTTTCAGAGCCTTTGGAACGATGTTTTCCTCCAGTTCCCACATGATTTCCTGCACTACCTTGATTTTTTCCTTCACGTCGTTCAAGCACATTTTCAAGGACTCCATTTCCGTCAATTTTCCACTTTCGTGCAAGGTTGTGCACAATAAGGAAAAGTGCTGCTTCGGTTTCTCCAGCTCCTGTTTTTCCGCTTTCACGGACCTGTAGAATTCCCAGGTTTTCTTCATTTCGGGGATGTCGAAGTTCATCCCTCGCAGGCGAATTTCGCGTTGCAGCTTTTCGGAGTCCCCGAAACGTCTGTCAAAGTCTAAATAGGGAGATAAGTAGGAGAAAGTGTCCATGGCCTTATTGCCGGGGATAAACAAAGCGGAGCTGAGGCGTCGCGTGTGAGCTCTATTTTTGGCCACGGTTCGCGCGAGGCAGAGGGTCGCTCCAGACATAGCGAAATATTTCATTTTGGGATTCTGGGAATTCTTGTGATCTGTTCAGTTGGTTTTTGAGGCTTTTTCGGAAACTTGGTCGTCCGCCATTTTTTCATCCCCGCATTTTTGGGTCTCGATTCTTCGCTTTTTTGGGAATACGAAGTTTCCGTGTCCTGCGGCTTGCTCCGATTCTTTGATCGTGTAGGGCTCGAGTTCCAGGGCTTTCAGGCGGCGTTTGTGCGTTTTTTGACGGAAGTGGGTTTGGAGCGCTTCGTCGTTGATGAAGTATCTCCTAGGAAAATTAAGATTTGTTGTTTATTAATATTGAAATAAATATTATTGTTTACTCATTTTTTCATTTGTTAATTTTTAGTTTACTTTGTTTAGGAATTTTTATTGATGTTTACTTTGTTTTTAGGGATTCTCGACAACATTTTGATTCAACTTGTATTGTTTTTAATGCCAACAGGAAAATTCCAATTTTTCTGGGACTCAAATCATTATAATCATTATTATTGTATTGATAATTAATTAATTACAATTAAATGTTTTACATTCATTAAGTTACATAAATTATAATTAGAAAATATAACATGATGAAATTATTATTATAATTAAATTTTTCAATTAAATTATAATCTAATTGTTCATATATAATTAATTAATTAATTGATTTATAAATTCATACCAATTTATTTGTCGATTCACCTATATAAGCGGCCAATGCAGTTTCGGCCGCCATTTTAAGATATTTCAACAAAGTTTTCATCATAAACAAAATATTCTCTCAAAATTATCCTTCATCCTTAATTCAAACCATTTTCCAATCAAACCCAAATTATTTGAGGTTACTTTAGTTAATAATCAAAAACACCGACTTACGCGCAGTGAATGCAATAATGTTGCGCCGCCCCAGGTTTGTCGAAATCGACACTCTGTTTCAACAGGTTTTGCGTGGCTTCTTTTTTCAAATCTTCGTCGATCTGCGAAACGACAGAACGAATGTCAACAATCGCCATTCGCGAATAGCACGTGGTAAAACACCGCCGATAAAACAACAACATTACCTGGTCTAAGTCTTTTGCTTTATTTCTTGTCCGCCAACCTCTTTTTAAGTGAATGTCTTTCTTGTGTCGTCCTATTTGTTTGGAAGGCGGCATTTTTCGATGCTACGATTAGATTCAATATATTAATTATTTAACTATTAAATTATTAAAATTACAATTTACGATGTGCGAAAAACATGCAAGGGTTAACTTGACTGTATTTTGGTTTTTTCCAACAGATGACGCGAGATGTATCTTTAGAAAAATGAATTGGGTGTTTTTTCCCATCCAAGTTAGCGTTAAAAATGAGTACAGGAAGATCGGCGGTAATTTCGAATTCTAGAATCGCGGTAAAATGGACACAGTTTTAAAGCTGTAAATCGCAGGTACATTATTTTTTCGAGTCAGTATACAAGGTGTTCAGAGTCAACGGAACTCCGAAACTGCAAATTCTTCATCAAATTTCAAGTCGATTTGTCCTTCGCTATTTTTTGATTTTCGCAAAAATAAGGGAGTTATCAACGTTTTTAATTGGCCAATCAGAGCGCGATCTTGCCACCGGCCATAAAGGCTCATTAGAACTGGGAATCCCTCGGTGCTCCTAGTTCCGCCCGTCTATGTGCGTAAATAAAAAAAAGAAAACAACAAATCAGCGATTTGAAGTTTTTTTTAAGGATTCCTTCCGGAAAAACTCAAAATCGCTAAGTTGTTTTCTTTTCTTCATTTACATACATAGAAGAACGGAATTAAGAGCACCGAGGGATTCCTAGTTCGAGTGAACCTTTGTGGCCGGTGGCAAGGCCGCGCTCTGATTGGCCAATTAAAGTCGTTGACAACTCCGTTATTTTTGAGAAAATAAAAAAATGGCAAAGGGAAAATCTACTCGAAATTTGATAAGGAATTTGCCGTTTCCGGGAGTTCCGTTGACTCTGGAACACCCTGTATAGAAATAGAGTCCACAAACGCATCCTAAAAAAATCCGAAACTCATAGCGTTTTCGAGTGGCCCGATCCAGATCGAATACAGAGCATTTTCTGAGCAGACTTCGGCAGATTTCAACAGTCATCAGCAGCGAAATCTGTTCCGGATTCGATCTAGATCGGGTCACTCGAAAACGCTATCAGTTTCCATCTTTCCAATCCATCCACTCTCAAATTTCAAACTTCCCATCATCTTGCCCTTCAAAAACCTCCCAACTCCCACTTTCACACCTTCTCCCTTGCCCCTCGCCGCGCAAGTTCGAACCCGCGCCGTCGCAAATCTCCCTCCCCCCCCCTCCCAAACGCGTCACCGCTCGCTCGGCTTCTCTCGTCCCCGTGGCCGCCATTTTGAATATCCACGGTGTCTCTCGCGATCACCCCCTCCCCTCAACCTCCGTACACCCGCAGATTACACGCCGCGGCGTGAAAATATCGCGAATTTCCAACCGCGGCGCGTGTGTGGCACCGTCGCCCCGCAGGTGCGGAATCGATCTTCGACGGCGCGCTCTCTTTTCTCTCCTCAAATATTCTCTCGCGATTCCTCTCCCCCTCCCCTCCCCGCGATCCGCCGCCAGCTCCCTCTTCATGCCTTCGTCTTTCCATCGTCTCCCCCCTCCCCTCAAACCCCCGTATCGCCCTCGATCGCGCCATTTCCCGATGTGAAGAAAAATCTCCGAAATCGGTTTTTGCGCGAAATCAGCGGCGACGTACGCGAAAACCGCGGTCAGCGACGGTGTCGGGGAAGTGGAGGGAGTGCGCGGGAGGATAAGAGCGTGTTTTTTTTCGTCGGATGTTGGGCGCAGCTCGCTCGGCGTTGGCGCGTGCAAAGCAGTGCAAAGCGGGGGTGAATTAAAATCCCGCGATGAGGGGTTTTCCCGTGGACGAGGAGTAAAGTGAAATTGCAGGGACGATTAAAGGGTTAGGCGGGCGTTATGGAGGCGAAACTGGGGAAGGAGCCCGATCACGAGAAGGTCCGGGAGAGCTTCGTCCAGGACCTGGAGCGTTTCCATACCCAGCGAGGGTGAGTTTTTGCACGGCCTCGGGGGAGACATTTTGACGTTTCGCAGGGGCATTTAGGGGGTGGATTTTGCGGGGGCGTTTTGCGGCGGCATTTGGGGGGTGGGTTTTGCGGGGGCATTTAATGGTGGTTTGACAATTTGACGTTGGGTTTTGGTTTGTGGGTGGTTTGGGTGGGGGGGTGGGGGGTGGGCCGGTGGGGGGGGGGGGGGGGGGGGGTGATTTTGGGTGGGCGAATTTGGGAATTGATGGTTGAGGGGATTTTGAGGAGTTTGGGGGAGGTGGAATTGGTGTTTTCTTTTGTTTTGGAGATGGGGGAAACACTTGACAACATGGTTTGACAATTTGGAGGTGCTTTTTTCCGGGAATGTGTTTATTTTGGGACGTTTGAGACTCGTAAAAGTGATAATTTGAGGGTTTTTTGGGTGGCGGTTGAAGTTTTGGAATGTTGGTTCAATTTTTGAGGAAATATGTATGTTTAATAGAGAGAAATGTAATGAATTAATGATGATAAATTTATTTGATGCATGAGATGAACTGAAAATAAAAATGGGAAATTTTTTATAAATAAAGTGTTTGAAAATTCTGAAAAATCCTCATTTTTAATTTTGGTCATTTCAATTTCTGTGCATTTTAAATACTTCTGATTTTTGGAAAATAAAATCTTAATTGATTAATAATTATCAGTTGAATTCATTTAATGAATGAGATGAAATGAAAATCAAAATAAGAAATTTTAAATTTTGTTTTAATTTTGAAAAAAAATAATTATCCGATTTTTATTAATTTTTCATCATCTAACAAATCAGTTTTGAATAATCTTGATTTGATTGAAACTGTCAATTATTCAAGATTCATTTTATATGAAAATAGAAATTAAGTGTAAGATTTTTGAAATTACCATAAATTTTTGAATATTTGTTTAATTTTCTAAGGAAATATGAATGTTTAATGGAAACTAAAAATGAAATGTAATAGATTAATAATGAATTAAATTCATTTAGTAAATGAGATAAACTGAAAATAAAAATAAGAATTTTTTTTTTTTTCAATAAACTGTTTGAATATTCCGAAAAATCCTCATTTTTATTATTTTGATTCATCTTAATTTCTGTGTATTTTGAATACTTGTGATTTATGAAAAATAAAATGTAATAAATTGATAATAATAAGTTTAATTCATTCAACAACTGAAATAAAAAGAAAATAAAAATAAACAATATAAAATTTTGTTTTAATTTTGAAAAAAATGATTATCTGATTCTTATTAATTTTTCGTCATCTAACAAATCAATTTGAATAATCTTGATTTGATTGAAAGTTTCAATTATTCAGGATTCAATTCATATGAAAATAGAAATTAAGTGTAAGATTTTTGAAATGACCATAAATTTTTGAATATTCGTTCAATTTTCTAAGAGAATATGAATGTTTAATGAAAACTAAAAATGAAATGTAATTAATCAATGATAAGATTAATTTATTCAGTAAATGAGATAAACTAAAAAAAAAAATTAAAACTTTTTTTTGAACAGAGTGTTTAAAAATTCTGAAAAATCTTCATTTTTAATATTTTTATTCATCTTAATTTCTGTGGATTTTGCTTCTGCTTCATGGAAAATAAAAAGTAATAAATGAATAATAATAAGTTAAATTCATTTAATAAATGAGATAAACTGAAAATAAAAATTGAAACATTTTTTTTTGGATTTTAAATACTTCTGATTTTAAATATGAATTTTAAATACTTTAAATACGTGGATTTTAAATACTTCTGATTTATGAGAAATAAAATGATTTTTGAGTTAGGACAGTTATTGTAAAAAAAATGTTGGGTTTTCCAAAATTATGAATTTTAACCTTGAAACTTGTATAAAAGTACAGTTTCAGACAAAATCAGGATATTCCATATTTTGAAAAATAATGAAAATTTTTTTTGGTTTCTTAATTCTTTAATTTTAGAAATAAAATGTTCTTAATTTCTTTTTGGAATTAGTTGTGTAAAATTGTTGAAATTTATTTATTTTAGTATTTTTTTACATTTTAGTATTTTTTTACAATTTGTTGATATTTTTTCACACTGTTATTGTTTTTTTACAATAATTGAATTATTACAAAAATTCACAGAAATTTGGATACTTGAAAATATTAAAAATGAGGATTTTTCAGAATTTTTGAATAAATACTGTATTTTGAAAAAATTTTGCCATCTGCTAATTAGACTTAAAAAAAATATTTATATTTTTTATTTTTTATTTACATAAATATTGATATTTATATCAAAAAATTTTTCATTGTTGAAATCTTAATTTTTATTTTCATGTAAATACATTTTTTCTTTGACAATTATCAATAATTTTTATCATCATTCAAAGTTATGAAAGTTGAAAAAATTGTTTATAGAATTTCTCAATTTTTTTTATATTTTGAATTTTGTTTTAATTTTGAAAAAAAAAACAATTATCATCTAATTGTTATCAATTTTTTATAATCTAACAAATTAATTTAATTTTATCATTCATGTAAATACCTTTTTTTTCAACTATTATCAATAATTTTTATCATCATTCAAAGTTATGAAAGTTGAAAAAATTGTTTATAGAATTTCTTAATTTTTTTTTATATTTTGAATTGTGTTTTAATTTTGAAAAAAAAAACAATTATAATCTGATTTTTATTAATTTTGTATAATCTAACAAATCAATTTTAAATCTTGATTTGATTGGAACTGTCAATCATTTGAGATTTAATTCATATGAAAATTGGAATTTATTGTAAGAAAGTTTTTGAATTAAACATGAATTTTTTTATTTTCAGGACTTTGTTTAAAAAGACGCCAAAAATAAGTGGAAAAGAAATCGATCTTCACCTGCTCTACGAACTTGTGACTTTGCAAGGAGGATGGATTAAAGTGAGTGAACAAGAGCAATTTTTATTTTAATTAATATTAAGAATATTTAAGGCATTCGTAAATGCTTAATTTCTGTCGACTTATAATTAAAGTTTTACACAGTCAAGTAATTTTACAGTTAATTTACAGTTAATTTTGAAATTTGTAATTCATCAAGATTCATCAGAAGCTCAAAATCCGAAAATTTCCGAAATTTCAAAACTTAACAACTTTGAAACTTCCAAGTATTGAGAATTTCGTAATTATTAACTGAAATTTCCGAACTTACGAAGTTTCCGAAGTTTGAAAACTTAACAACTTTGAAACTTCCAAATATTGCAAACTTGATAATTATTGATTGACATTTCCGAACGTCCGAAATTTCTGGAGTTTCAAAACTGTGTAATTTTCAAATTTGTAATTCGTCCAGATTCGCCAAAAGCTCAAAAACCGAAAATTTCTGAAATTTTAAAGACGTAACAACTTTGAAACTTGCAAATATTGAAAACTTCGTAATTATTAATAATAGAAATTTCCGAACGTCTGAAATTGCTGGAGTTTCAAAACTGAGTAATTTTCAAATTTGTAATTCATTCAGATTCGTCAAAGGTTGAAAATCCAAAAATTTCCGAAATTTTAAAAACTTAACAACTTTGAAACTTCTAAATATTGCAAATTTGGTAATTATTGATTGAAATTTCCGAACGTCCGAAATTTCTGGAGTTTCAAAACTGAGTGATTTCCAAATTTGTAATTTGTCCAGATTCGTCAAAAGCTCAAAATCCGAAAATTTCCAAAACTTTAAAAACTTAACTTTGAAACCTCCAATAGTTATTAGTTGAAATTTCCAAAGTTCGAAAAGTTCGTAATTTCCAAAATTTACAACTTTGTTACTTCAGAATG
>JAPYZK010010133.1:0-15065 GCA_030522785.1 Platygaster equestris | reverse complement strand
TCAAAATTTCCAAAACTTCGAAATATTTCGAAATTCTCAAAAGCTCAAAAATCCTTCAATTTAATAGAATAAGTTTATACAATACAACTTTGAAAACTTTCGAAATTCTCTCAATATTTCAAAATTACTGCAAATTCTGTAAAATTTAGAATTAAACAAAACCTCCAGAAATTGGTCTCTTCCACAATTTCCAAAACTCCACTAAATTAAAAATTTCAAAATATTTCAAAATTCTCAAAGTTCGTCATCCTGTAAAATTTCCCGCTTTCCTAACAACATTAACAACAACTTACATCAACAACAATTACATACAATAAACAACCACCACTAACGACTAACAATTACACAAACGAATAACAATCATCACTGAAAAATCTCAATCCCCTTAATCACCTTCTAATAATGCAACCTCCCCTCCACATAAGCGCGATTCCTCCATAGTTCAAATTCCAATTATGGATTTTTGCAGCCTCCCTGAGCAGCATGAAACCCTGCGCGTACGATATAATTTTCGACGCGTAAAGAGCTTTCTTCAAATGCCCCAAAAACACATTTTTATCAATTTTCGGAAGGCTCGCGCTGTCAGGTCCCTCGAGAACCGAACTCGCCTGCACCCTCTCCTCTTTCAGCGCCGAAAGACATCGGGAAAACACGGATTCCCCAATTAGAGTCACCGGAACCCCGTAATCCAAAGCGGAAATCGCTGTCCATTTCCCGGTACCCTTTTGACCCGCGCTGTCCCTGATCCTCTCCAGAAGGTATCCTTTTTCGTCCTTGAATTTGAGGATGTCTTTCGTGATCTCGATGAGGAACGAGTCGAGTTCGCCTTTGTTCCACTCGGCGAAAACGTCGCTCATTTCTTGGTGATTCAAGTGAAGGCCGTCGCGCATCACGTGGTAAGCTTCGCAGATGAGCTGCATGTCGCCGTACTCTATCCCGTTGTGAACCATTTTGACGAAGTGACCGGCCCCGGTTTCGCCGACCCAGTCGCAGCATGGTTCGTTGTCGGCTTTGGCACATATAGCCTGAAATTGTTGCATGTGGTATTATTTTTAACCGTTCCATGATTATTTTGAAAAGTCAAATACAATTGAAAAATAAAGAAAAATCCATGTTTTTCGGTATTCCCAGACAGTTTTGTTATTAATAGGCAACTAAAATCGTTTTTGAGAGAAAAAAAAGAACCCACCGAGCTAGAAATCGAACCCAGGACCTCCTGATTTCTCATGTCGGGTGCTCTAACCAGCTGAGCTACTTCGGATTGATGATTCACTCGCAGAAAACATTTTAGTTCGAGTTTTGAAGTTACATTTGAGAGACTGACATTATCACGAATTTTAGTATCGGTCTGCGTTCTAATGACAGTCTCTCATTAGACAAATGTAACTTTAAAAATTAAAGTTAAATGTTTTCTTCGAGTGAACAATCAATCCGAAGTAGCTCAGTTGGTTAGAGCACCCGACATGAAATTTGGAGACCCTGGGTTTGATTCCCGGCTCAGTGGGTGTTTTTTTCCCGCAAAAAGCATTTTAATTTCCAGTTAATAACAAAAATGACCGGGAATATCGAAAAACATGGATTTTTCTTTATATCAATAACTGAGTGATAAAGAAACATTTTCAATCGTAATTCTAGTACTTTTAAAATCGCTAAAACTTTAATCAATCGAATGTTGGTCTCTTTAGTCTTTTTAGCCACTTTTTCTATCAATTACAATAATTTTTGGTCTTGAAAAAAAAGTTTCAAGACTGCAAAGGACCTGAAAAATTGGTTTTATGTGAGGCCAAGCCTTGGGATTTCCACCGGGCATGAGGGAAGGCCCGTATCTGGCGCCGTCCTCTCCTCCACTGACGCCGCTACCGACGAACAAAATTCCTTTCTTCTCCAAATCTTGAGTCCGTCTTGTAGTGTCCTGGTATTCAGAATTTCCACCATCGATGATTATGTCACCAGGAGACAATAAAGGGACGAGTTTCTCAATGAAAGCGTCAACTGCAGATCCAGCTGAGAAAAAAGAAAATATAATATAGTAATACAAAATTATAGCGATATATGATGTAATACATAATTATTTTCAAAACTTTACTCATCAACTAAAAAACTGTAAAATAATAAAATTAATTTATGCAAAATTCTTTGAGAATTTACACAAGTTGTCGAAGGCTACTGAAATTTTTGAACATTGAAAAATGTGTGTGAACAATACTTTTTTTGTATTGAATCAACATTTGTTGGAATTGATTCTATGGTGAGAATTTTCGAAGAAAAATCGTTTTTACCCTTCACGAGCATCATCACTTTCCGAGGTATTTTCAATGTGCTGACCATTTCTTCAAGGCTGAACGCACCGATGACTTTGGTGCCCTTGGCTTCATTTTTGAGAAACGACTTCACTTTGTCGGTCGTGCGATTGTAGGCGCACACGACGAAACCGTGGTCGTTCATGTTTAGGATCAAATTCTGACCCATTACGGCTAAGCCAATAAGGGCTATGTCAGCTCTGGAATACAATAAAAAACATAAGACATAAAATTTATTTACATTCTTATGAACAATTTTTACTTACACACATTGAAAATTGAATAAAATTTTTTGGGAAATTCGGAATTTGATGATTTTTTATTGGAAAATTTGACAATTTGTATTTTAATATTTCTAGTTCCAACATTTTCATAAAAATATTTACAAATTTTAAAATTTGAATATAAAAATTTTTCAAATTATGGATCTCAGAATTTTCTTTTTCTGCTTTCGAATTACGAAATGCGAACTGATTGGTCAAATCAAAAACTGGTCGAATAAAAAGATTCCGATGTTTTAAAACTGCAGAATCAAAATAGTCGATATTTGGAACGATATTTTATTAAATTCAATATACAATCTGAAAATACGAAGATTTAGAATTTCGTACCTAAGAACTTCCATTTTCGTAGATCGAAAGTTAGAAATCGAATGTACTGAAAATTTTCAATTCTAATTAATTCCAAATTTCCCGAAATTTGAATGCATAAATTTCTCAACATAAAAATTCTAAATCAAATGATTCGTACATTTGCGAACATTTCCATGATTTTATGAAAATATTTCAACATAGATTTGCATTTATCAAAAAAAAAGTTGAACGATGATCCAGCAAAAACCGTCCGAGCGTACATTGGAAAATACTCTTTTACAATCGCAATCATTTTATATAACCTTAAAAGGCGAATAAAACTCACTTTTCACTCATTTTTTTCGATGTTGACGGGATTCTTTCGATTAAGAATAATATTCAACAATTGAAAGCAACAAGTTGTGAATAACTGTCAAGGAGGAAAAAGTCGGTGGTATCAGGTATGACTTGCGTTGTGAAACGGGCTGCGTGATTGGCTGAAAAAATAATCGGCTGATTATTTTTTGTGATGTATCATGTATCACGGATTTGGCGAGAAATTCAAAATTGCGTATACATTTTGGATTATATCCTACGAAGATTTTCGAAATTACTAATTTTCAAATATTGCTTAATTAAATTGTTTATAACAAATCCATCAAACGGTTCCTTGCTTCGTTAAAGTTGAAATCGCATTCTTCACTATGGTGTGAGATTTTTACAAAAAACTTACCAGAAATGTGTTTGTACAAAAATCCGAGATTTTTATAAAAAAGTTGTATAAAATCAATTTATAAAAACTAGATTCACTAGATCAGTTTTTTAAAACAAATAATTTATATAAACAATACATTTAGGATAACAAAATCCATTGAACTTTTCGTACCATTTTAGTACAGTAAAATCATTCACATGACCAACATTTTCATAAACCATACTTTTAATAACAAAATCATATTCAACAATTTTTTCAAAAAAATTTTTTCACCTCTTCAGTGAAACATTAATCGTTCAAATTACGAATCACACTTCAAATTATATATATCATTATATTTTCAGTTCCCCCAACTAGAGTTCCTATAAATAGAGAGTTAAGCTATCGAGCGTAAATTTTTGATTGGCTGGATCCAGAGCTTGACCCAAAATGGCGACTCCAATAGGAAGAAGCGATTGATCGTACGTGTCGAATGTATGTGTGCGTGCCGCGGCCATTTTGGGTCAAGCGATCGACACGTAAGCACCAACACATTGCAGATGGCCAGACTCCATTTATAGGAACTCTACCCCCATCAAAACCAATCAAGAAACTCTTGATTAAAAAAAAAATAAACATTTATTGCAATTAGTTTATAATTTGTACATTGCAGTGTAAGGCTCATATCGATCACAATGACGAAACCACTAAACATGAATTTATTTACAAACTACCACCAATTTTCCCATGTTCCCAAGTCAAAGACGAACCCAATTTCGTCGCCTATAAAACTCTTCTTCGTGAATAATCTGCCTCCCCGTGAGCCAGGGTATTTTTCCGTCAACGAATTCCCCGACGAACGTGTAACAGTACAAACAGCCAACCAAAATTCCTCCAAGGTGGCCCACGAAGGAAGCGTTAGGCACCAGGAGGTGGATCAAAATCAACTCGGCCCAAACTGCGAATTTACTGGGGACTCGGATCCCTCCGACTTCGTGGAGCCTGTCGTTTTCTTCGCAAACGACTATGACCTTGAGGGCGAACAAAACAGAGGAGAATCCGATGGCGCAGGTCGTGTAGTATGCGTAGTCTCCAGTGAATTGAGTCAGGGCGTAGCCCAGGAAAACGTACATGGCGCTGCAGGAGACCGATAGCAGACCGATCAAGATTATGAAATTCGCAGTTCCGTACAGCGGTTCCAAGAAGGACCCTTTAAGGATGAAGGATATCATGTTATAGTAGAGGTGCATGTCGGGGTGTTTCAGGACTTTCAGGGTCGAGATGCAGGCATCTTCGGCGTTCCATGGCACTTTTATTAGTCCTGTGTACAGCAGGGCCTGGAAAAGAGAAAAAAAGGGTAGTTTTTGAGAAGGAGTATAATTCTGTATTTTGCAACTAGTTGAGGAATGGTTTTTTGGAATTTTATTATATTTTTTAAAGGTCATTTTGAAATTTGCGAGACACTTTTTTCGAAGTTAAACAGTGTTACAAACTAAAAACTGTTGAGAAAAATCTTTGAAAAATTTTTTAAAAATTTTTCACATTATACAACTTTACAAAATTATGAAAAAATATTCAAAATAATAAAAATTCTTGAATTACTAAAATGTTCAAGTTTAAAAAAATTTTAAATTTACAAAATTTTCAAAGGTCAATATATTTACAAATGATTCGGAATTATCTAAACCGCAAACATTTTTTAAATTAATTCAGTAAAATTTGATTTTTATGCAATTCCCAAATGTTTTTTAAAATCACGAATTCAGCAGAATTTTTCCAAATAAATGTTCTGAAAGCTGCGGATTTTTTTCATCATCATTAATTTGCCAAAATGCATCGAAATCGAAAAAAATTGATCTCATATATTAAAATATTTCTATTTCTCAATAAATATTAATTTAAAATAATATTTTACCCACTTGTGCAACAACGGCGACGAGAGTTGCTGGCGGAATTTTGTCAATTCCGAAGTTCGCCAATTGCATGCACAGCATCAAAATCCCATATTGCAAACCAGGTTGTCGTCTTTGTCCCGATCTCATCGCGAAATCCAAATATTTTTTATTTTTCCACACTCACTCACTTTCCGTATTTCTTTTTATCAACAAAATATTTGATTTTTTGTCGATCGTAAATGCCGCCGTGCATGTTAAATGTCATCGGGCGACTTTTCAGCTTACACGCAGTTCTCGATGAGAATCCGAAATTCGCTGCATTTCTGACAATTCAGAGAAAGTACTGGACAGTACTGGAGAGTATACGTGGACCAGTCAGAAGCAGCCAAAGGAAACCAAAATGAAATGTAACGATCGCGGACATTATTCGCGGTTTACACAAAACGCATGACATTACCTTGTTGACAATTGCTTTCCCTTTACTGTGAATATATCATATGCTAGAGTGACGGAGTCATATGTTTTCGGCAGTTGAGACCGTTACATACACGCCGTTGCCCGTAATGATTCTGATTGGCCGAGAGAGTTTTGGCTAATCAGAATCATTACGGATAACGGACTTGCTTAATTATACTAATTATTATACTATATAATAATTAATCGGGGTAAATTGGGTAAATTGTTTATATACTCGTTTTTACTAAAGACCAAAATAAAAGGTTTGACGAATGAAAAAACATCGAAAATCAATGTATATTACTAATGAGGCGGGAAAGTGATTCTGTGCAGTGATTCGTTGGAGAAAAGTGAAAAAAAATTTTTTTTCGATAAAACTTGCGAATAGTATGGCATTGGCTAATCATATGCGTCAACAAAATTTATGTCATTTCAGAAGAAAATGGAAATAATACATGGAAAAAGACCGAAAAAATCGGGTAGAAGAAGTTGGACAAAATGGGAAACCATGAAGTTTTTCGCAGCTTTGAGAGCGTTTGGTACGGATTTTTCGATGATGGAAAAATTGTTTCCTGGCAGAACGAGAAATGGATTGAGAGTAAAATTCAATATAGAGGATAAGAACCATTCGCCCAACATAAAATGGGAACCGCCACATTACGATTCTGACTTGCTTAAAAAAGAATTCGGTAAATCCTCGTATTTATCTAGTGATTTTGAGGTCAATCGGGTTTGACATTTTGATCGTAGTTCCTCCGCTATTTTGTTGATCATTATCAATATAAATAAGATGGCGCTGACAAGTTTCCTATTTTAGATAGTTCCTATAAAGAGGAGTCTGGCCATCTGCAATGTGTTAGTATGTACCAGTGTATATGTCGCTCGCTTAAGTCAATTGACCCAAAATGGTGGCAGCACACACATACATTCGACATGTACGGGAAATCGCTTCTTCCTATTGGAGCCGCCATTTTGGGTCAAGCTTTGGATCCAGCCAATCAGACAGTTGCGCCCGACAGAAACTCTATCCTATTTTACTCGAATTTTAAACAGTTCTTCGGACAATAATCATCCAAAATGTGTCAACGTTTTCATTTTTTCAGAGTTGTATGAAAAAGACGAACAAGAAGAGCAATCTTTGAAGAATCTGAAATACTACCAAGAGCCCAAAAAAAATAAGACGAATCGCAAATGTGGTAAATTAAATTCTGGTCTGAATCCAAAAAATTGCTCGAATTTCACAGATTTTGGCAATTTCATTCTTCAAAGCGTTAAATTTGTGAAATTCCTGTATAAAAATTCATGACTTTCGAAAATTTACAGGTCTCGTGATTCGATCTATCGATTCTTACGGCGTCGATGACATAGAGAAAAAAGTTACAAAGAAACCTGCAGTTAACGACATCGAAAGTACGTTACTATTTCGTAATCTTCACAGCAAAAAAGACTCCTCGAAAGTGAGCAAAAGCCCAGAAGCCACAATAACCAGCAATCAGCAACAAAACCAGCTAGAAATGGCGGTGACAAAAATCAGCAGCGCTACTGAAAAAGTCCCGGTGCAGGTAGAAAATACCCCGAAATTGACATGCGACGAACCGGTGACAAAAAGGCAAATGATCGGTGCGGAATTTTCATTCACAATTCCCCCAGATCCGAAAATTCGTTATTTAGACGAGATGAAGAAGATTATTCCTAATGCGAATAATTTGAAACCCGGTTCATTGGTTTTCTTACCGATATTTCCGAAAACTGCGAGTGGAGAGATGGAAGTTTATCTTCTCAACGACGTTGATCCTTTGGATTTGAGCGCGAAACGAACAATGACACGAGTGGAGGTCGAACCTTCTGCTATGGACGAAATAACCAGTAGAGCCGGATTGACTATTTAACCTAATTTTTCCATTTTATTATGTATGACGTAACAAAATATGTTTTCATATTTTATTTGAAGTTGGTTCATTCCGGATTTTTATATGTTTTTAATATATATATATACATATAAGTATTGATATATATATTTTCCATTTTGTAAATCTAAGACATACTTTTTTGTAATAAATTTGAAAAATTACCCGAGGGTATTTTTTGTACTACTTGTTTACTTCCCATAACCGATTTTTTTCCATTTACCGATATTACGTAATAATTTTTTATTTTCATAAAAATTTCCAATTTTTCGAATGTTTTTTTTTTTTTGTAAGATTATGGGAATCAGAAGCGGACGCAGAAAAAAATTGTCGGGGGGGATTTTCAAAGAAAATGTTTCCTAATTTTCGAAATTCTTGGAATTGTTGAACTTTTTGTAATTTCTGCGATTTTTAACATTTTTAAATTTCTTGTAATTTTTAAAAATTCGGAAATGTGTGATGTTCACGTAATTTTTGAAATTTCCAGAATTTTTGTACATTTTCGGATTTTTTAAAATACTCAAACCTTTGAATATACAAGAAATGTCTAAAATTCTAAAAATGATAGAAATTCTCTCAATATTCAAAAATTTAATAATTTTTGACATGTTTGGACTTTACAAAATTTTACGAATTCTCAAAATTTTCATAATGCTCCAATTTTTTAGGTCTATCAGATTCTTCAAAAAATTAGAAAGTCTTTGGAACTTCCGACAATTTCGAAATTACTATAATTTTTGAAATCACTGAAATCGTTTGAATTTCTTAATTCTCAATTTTTGACATTTTCGCAAGTTTTCTGGAGTTACAAAAGTTTGATAATTTTTCGAGGCTTTCCTTATCTTCAAAATTTCCAAAATTTCCAATTTTTTCGAATTACTTAAACATTCGAAAATTATCGAAATTTCTAGAATTATAAACAATCTGAGAAGTCCGAATTTTAAAAAATTTCACGATTTTTGATATTTTCGGACTATTACAAATGTTTACAATTTTGTCCAAATTGTCATTTTGAAGTACTTAATTTTCTAAATTCATCTATAGTTTTACAAAAATTTGAAAGCTTGAAGTATTGAATCTCTAAGATTTCAAAGCACACATTTTTCCACTAAACAATCAATCTTCTTTAAATTTCGGGAGGGTTTCAACCCCCGAAACCTCCCTCTGCGTTCGCCATTGGTGGGAATTCTCCCAGAAATCAAAATTACTGGAGAAAAACGTTATTTATCACAGCCTGTAACAAATCGTGCATGGCCTACGCAAGTCGAATTCACAGAGATCGAAATAACTCGCGTGAGAGCTATAAATAAGTAGAACTGCGGGTAAGTACTCGTATCGCGAGCCGGCTTTATCCGCATTTCTCCCGACATTAACCAGTATTAATCGCAATTAAGTTTCTTTTTTACTCGATACTTATTTCCAAATAAAATATGAAAACTCACGAAACCATCTGTCAACTTCTGCTGTTGATAATAAAAGTGATAGAAGCCAGAGAATCGCAAATGTGAGTGAAAAATTACGATGTTTTTAAATTGCATCAAAATTCGTGGGATGAAAAGTGTGTATTTCCAGTGTCGATCAGTGGACAGAAAATTTGGGAAACGAATTGTGGGAGTTGACTTCGGCAGTTGCACGTGCAGATGAATTGAAGAATGTGAGTTTTGTTCGAGATTTTCGAAATAACACTTTTTCAGTTATTTGGAATGATAAAAGTTTGTTCAAGCTCAGCTGACTATTGCAGATGTTTAATACACAAACCCTAAATTTATCATTGAATTATCTCATTCAACTGTGAAACCGAATATGGTTTAACAATTTTCGAATTTTTAGATACGAAAATAGTTGGATTTTCCGAGTGGATTTTGGATTCCGAAAACTCCAGAATTTTCCAAAATTACATAATGTTTAAAACTGATTCATTTCTTCCGAAATTTTCGAACTACAAACTGTCGGTTCAACATTTTCGAGTGTCCAATCAATTTTGCTAAAATTCAACAGAAAAAAATGTTCTCCCTACGTCCATAATATACGATTAAAAAAATTTGTAATCTTCACAAAAGGCGTCTTACAATAGCTATATCATCACTCTAATCTCAAAATTTGAACTTGGAAATGATTTTTCGGCTAGTCGTGATAATTAAAACTATGTCGCAATCTCCGATTTCGTCATAGGCTCGTCTTTGGCTCGTACAAAAACATATATCATTCTCAAAATCGACGATAACAGCACAAAAATAGCTATGTCAAGACTTTTTGTAGATCTCCATAAAATCATACAATAAATTAAAACCCGTTTCCAGCGTTACAAAACAATGAATACGAGAATAGTCGAAAAATCCGGGGAAGAACTGTTGGAAATCATAACCGAGAGTATCGGAAACATGCTGAGACATAAAATGGACGCGTTGCAATGTGTCCTGGACGCGGCGGAAGAAGCCGCTGAAAACTGGGAGTGGAACATTGGCAACATTTCGTACATGTCGGCTAAATACAGCCCAGAACCCGGAGAACCGCTCCCGGGGATGATTTACGAATTGAAAAACCAGTCAGCTGCTTTTCAGTAAATACACTTCTCCCTGGTTGAGTCTGATTCTTATGAAACACTACTAGGACAGCTATGCAGGTTCTAGCTCATCTCGGTAAAGTAGTTTCCTACCAGAAGACTGTCGGTAAGGTGTATCCCTGACTCATTACGAATCTACGTTACCGGCTGCTAGATCTACATTGCCGACTATCGACTATACATCCTTCAGGATACTTTACCGACCATGATTAGGTTAATACCCTTACCGACAGCTTTGGATTAGGGATCTCCCTTACCGAGGTGAGATAGAACCCGCACAGCCACTCTACTAACGCTGTTATAACTCTACGCCTTATATAAGATTCCCAAAACTGTACGTTTATTGTTTTAAGTTACTGTTTCGAAAATCGACTAAGTAAGTTAACTCAAAACTGAAATCACAAACTAGGGAAATGGACCTGACCCCAAACTCGCACTTCTACGGCGTTCCCGTGAACATCGACTACTCCTCGATCCACGTGCCGTCGAACGTCTTCGACTTTGCCCCCGAAGTCGTAAACACGATAGCGTGGTCCGAGCAGCTCGACCGAGTGTTCCAACAAAACTACCTGAGCGACCCTTCGTTGTCCTGGCAATACTTCGGCTCGACAACAGGCATTCTGCGACTCTACCCGGCCGTCAAATGGAAAGACGGCGTCATGAGCAGCGTCGACCTGTACGATGCCCGAATCCGGAGCTGGTTCATCGAAGCCTCGACTTGCAGCAAGGACATGGTCATCCTCGTGGATAACAGCGGCTCCATGACGGGCATGGGCAAAACCATCGCCAAGGCCACGGTCGCGTCGATCATGGAAACGCTGTCCAACAACGACTACCTTGCCGTTTTCAATTTTTCCAACAGCGCCCAGCACATCGTGCCCTGTTTCAAGGACATCTTGGTGCAAGCAACCCCCGAGAACTTGGACAAGTTCAAGTCCGCGGTCGCCGAGCTCAAGCCCGATGGCCAGGCCAACATCACCGAGGCCTTCACGCAGGCGTTCGCTATTTTGCAGGCTTACAGGGAGCAGAGGAACTGCAGCGAGAGAAATCCGTGTAATCAGCTGATTATGCTCATCACTGATAGCATCGCTAGTAACATTACTGAGGTGATGAGTCACTTTCAGAAACTGATCAGACGGTCAGATGACTTAGGGGGTTTTTTCTGTTGAAGGTCTTCGAAGAATGGAACTGGATAGAGAATAAAACACACGTTCCAGTACGAGTGTTCACGTATTTGTTGGGGAAAGAAGTAACTAATGTGAGGGAAATCCAGTACATGGCGTGTTTGAACAAAGGGTATTATGTTCACATCCACAACCAAGAAGAAGTTCGGGAGCAAGTATTGAAGTACATTTCAGTCGTGGCGAGACCTTTGGTTCTGCAAGGTGTGGAACATCCTTTTTCGTGGACCCATGCTTACGTCGACATAACGGTACATAGAATGTGGTCAAGTTGTCGATGAATCATTGAATTTTGAAATCGAAATCCATTTCTTTCAGCCTGCAGTGGAGGACTATCTGTCAGGAAAGCACAGCCTCGTGGAAAGCTCATACTCGAAAAAACATAGATTAATGACGTCAGTCAGTGTTCCTGTATTTGACAGAAGGCGGAGCAAGAAACGAAGAGAAGCCAAACTTTTGGGAGTCGCCGGCACCGACATTCCCTTGGAAGACATGAAAAAACTGTCGCTGCCTTATAAATTGGGGGTTAATGGCTACGCGTTCATAGTGTCGAACAATGGCTACGTTCTGCTTCATCCAGATTTGCGCCCGGTGCACGAAATTGGATTGAAACTTAATTATAACAGCGTCGATTTGGTGGAGGTCGAGATTCTGGACGATGGAAGCAAACCTCGGTTTGTAGAACGTTAGAAAAATTTTGTACGTTCTTGGACGAAAGAAGATCTACGTCCATCAAAGTTTTGTCTATAGTCAATACACGCGGAAATGAAGTGTCTATAGCGGGAATACTGTTTTCAGAAATTTCGGATCGAAAATATTACAACTCCGCCAAGCACTAATAGACCACAAAGTCGGAAAGATGATAAAAGTACCTGTAAAACTGCACTACGATGACAATCGTCGAGTGACGTTGGAAAGACGAGATTATTACTATTCACCATTGCCACAAACACCTTTCAGTTTGGCTGTGGTCATTCCTCATTACGGCAGAAATTGGATTAGGGTACGTATTGATTGGATGAAATTGGTCGAAACTGAGAAAATCAGGTCCGTCGACCTGTACCCCACTTGACACCGAGAAATTCAAACATTTTACGCTATAACTCTGCTAATATTGTGTGAACATATCTATTTTCTTGCCGATCGGGATTTTTGTCCATTAATTTGGAAAGAAATGGTTTTCCGACTCCAAATCAATCCAAAAATTTTTAGCTTTTTTGTCCTTAACCTAAGGCTGTCAGTAAGGTAGGAACCTTACTCAACCGACTACCATTTAAAAATTTACACTACCGACTATTGATTATCAACCAACCAATCTACTCTTATCGACACGAAAACATCGACGTTCCAGGTCGGCGACGAAATAAAACGAAACCTAAAAAAGAACATCACAATCCTCGACTACTTCCTCGGTGAAAACTGGCGCGTTCACCCAAACTGGGTCTACTGCCGCTTCCACTATCACCAAGGCCACGAGTTCGAAACCCCCGAGAAAGAAACGCGTTATTTCCTTAAAAAACTCAACGACCCCGACTGGCGTTGGTCCCTCCAATACGAGAAGTCCTCGGAACGCAACGTCTGCGGGAAGAAAACCCTGGAAAACGACGACTACTACTGCAACCGCGAACTCCTGCAGCTCCTCATTTTCGACGCCAAGGTCACGAACCAAAGTTTCTCCGGGAAATTCACCCCGGGAAATCGACGGGAACGACAACTGGCCAAAAGCTACCAAGTATCCACGCGCTTCATCGCCACCCAGAGTGGACTGACGAGATGGCAGAACTTGGAAAACGATCAAACGGTGTTCGGGGATTCGCACCGAAGAGCGGTGAACGAGCCTTGGTACAAAGGAGCCCTGTTCCAGAACATCATCGACCCGGAAAGCATATCCTTGAGCGTCTCCTGGAACGCCCGGGTCGAATCCGTCGTTACTTGCTCGCTGGGCATTTTCCCCAAAGACGGGGGACGCGACACTCTGGCCGCCGTCGTGGGCTACCAAATGCCGGCTAAAGCGTTCTACAACAAGTTCATCCAGATAACGGCGAATTCGACGGATCCGGACTTCAACTGCGTTCTCGACTGGATCGACTGTTACTTGATCGATCAGAACGGATACGTCGTGCTGTCGGAAGCGTCGGGGGACATCGGTCAGTTTTTCGGCACGATCGAAGGCGCGGTTTTGCAGTCTTTGCTGATACAGAAGGTTTTTACGGCTGTCGATATGTACGATTATCAAGCGACGTGTATCACGATGGTGAGTTTAATGAGGTTTTGGAGACGAATTTGAAGATCATTGTTTTCTATGTTCCTCCAGGGAATCGAAGGCTTGGCCTCTCAATTCAACAACCCGATTTCGTACTTCGCAAACGTCCTGCGACACATTCTATTACGTTTAGCATGGTTTTTATCGACGGTACTGGATATACCGGGAATCACGGGAAAAGTTCATTTCGATGAAGACGCCCCTGACCCTCCCCCGCCTCCGAAATCCGTCCGCTACCCTTATCCATGCGACCAAATGCGGCAACTGTACATCATGGACCAAAAATTGGCAGCGAGAGGGGTCATCAACTCATCGGCGTACTGTTCAAGACCATTTTACGCTCAGAAAGTACGTATGCCAAAATGTTGATAACTTGGATCCTTCGGAAAAGTCACCAGGGACATTTATTTTGATGATTTTCAAGGTGGTGCACACGAATCTTTTGATGATAGTCGTGAACACGATGTTCCCGAGTTGCTACGAGAGATTGGAGGTCACCCCGGTGGATTTGGTACCTTTCGAACACCAAAATAACTCACTGGAGAGACCGTGTCATAAATTGTTTCTGAATGACTTGCCAAGGAGGAGACTTGATGACTGTTTTGCGGAACATCGGGAGGAAGCGGAAATTGACGAATGCGGGAGAGGAATGATGAATAGTTTCCCTTGGCTGATGATGTTATTAACACTTTTTTTCTGTTTTTTGAGAGGTTTTTGAGCTGTTTTCGAATTTCTCGAAACATAGGGTCGTTTTAGGAAGAGAATTTTGGATCGAGAATCAACTATGCATTTGAAAGTCATTTATCTACATTTGCGCGCGCTGAATAGTAATATATATAAATATATTGTTTTGTTATAATACTGTGAAAAAATATAAAAGTCTTCGGAAATTTTTGCACCCACCATCATGTCCTAGGCGAGTGAGTGAAATGAATGAAATTTTTTTTTTCATAATAAGTTTTTTTATATATAGGCAGATGAGAAAAAAAATTACACACAACTGAACTTCGTTGAATGTATTCGCATTTTCTTCTCTTGTTTATCGAGAGGAATTCACGTGTGAGATTGACTGTTTCATGAGAAAAAACGATCATTTCAAGTAAAAGTAAATTTTTTAGAACCAAATTTTGATTAGCCCATACCTCACCTAGTGAGGTTTCTGGGTCCCTTCCCTCTTTTCTTACCCTGCCATGGAACCCCTACCTACTTGGTATTTACTTCGACTTGGAATTGA
>JAPYZK010010129.1:0-11273 GCA_030522785.1 Platygaster equestris | reverse complement strand
GAAGTTTCTCGAAATGTGAAGAATTCGTAAAATTTTCGTAATATTACCAAGAATTAAGAAAATATTTCCAATTTTCAGAATTTCCGAAACTTTTACACATCTCCGAAATTTACGAAAATTTTGAAATTCTCGAACTTTGCGAAATTCTAATCACTTAAAAATCCTCAAAATACTTTAAACTTTAAAAATTCTCAAAATTGTTAAAAATCTTGAAATGTTAAAAATATTAAAATTCTCAAGTTTCTAGAAATGTCGGAAGTTCGTAAAATTCTCGTAATTTCAAGAATTATGCAAATATTCTGCATTTCCAGAATTTTTGAAACTTTTTTAGAACTTCGAAATTTTCAAAACTGTTTTAATTTTGATTATTTTTAAACTTCTAAAAACTTCTAAAATCCTCGAAATCCTCCAAACTCTGAAAATTCCCATAATTTTTGGAAATGTTGAAAATATTAAAAATCATCAAGTTTCTCGAAAACTTCGACACTCGTGAAAATCAGTATTGTTAAACTATTTTTTTCGAAATTCACTTTTTTGCATGTGCTAGATTTTTCAAATTTTCCAGAATTTCGGAATTTCATCCCCCTCCCTGGCTACGTGCTTGTATTTCTTGCTTTTTATATCTATTCCAAGTATGCTCAGATAAAGAGTTGGATCATAATCGTTAGTGTGATTATGTTACGAATTGAGACGAATGATGAACAGTATATCAAATCAGAAGCAATATAATATTATTCAGATAAGCAAACATTTATTTCGAGCGTTTTTATTGCAACTCGATAAACACATTATATTTATCCAAAGAAAAATCCATGTTTTTCTATGTCTTTCGATGTTCCCAGTCAGTTTTTCGATAAAAAAGTAACAAAAGTTTTAAAACATTTTTTCGATAAAAAAGTTAAGAGAGTTTTCAGATAAAAACATCGAAAAACATGGATTTCTCTGTGAATCAACAAC
This sequence comes from Platygaster equestris, assembly GCA_030522785.1. NCBI lineage: Eukaryota > Metazoa > Arthropoda > Insecta > Hymenoptera > Platygastridae > Platygaster > Platygaster equestris. The sequence continues at coordinate 10,316 of JAPYZK010010129.1, read as the reverse complement.
TCAGTGATAAAATGAACGTTTTCAAAATATTTATCACCTGTCCAAACGCAAAGTTTTTTCGATAAAAATGTTAAAAGAGTTTTCGGATGAAAACATCGAAAAACATGGATTTTTCTGTGAATCAACAACCCAGTGATGAAAATAAACGTTTTCGAATTATATTTATTACCTGTCCAAACGCAATACCAATGTTTTTATCATTACATTATGCACTCGCACTATATAATACATAAAACTTGTTTATTGCCGCGTTGACTTGCGTCTTCTTCAATCCGCTTCTCTCTGAAGAATGACAATTTTATGGACAATTTTATATTATGATAATTATTCGGTATTATTATACATTTGCAAATTTGCATCTCCAAACAATTTGAAGTAGTAGTTTCGAAATTGGGCACTACTGCGGTGATATGTGTACACACATTTTTGAACACCGTCATGTTCGACTATGTGACCCCCCAATCCCTTAAGGTCGTAAGTTCAAATCCCGCTATCTCCGAAAAATTTTTTAATTTCTTTCGAAACGAAATTTGACCTAGAGCCTCATAAACTGATGAAAAATGGCATATACAGCAGCAAAATGATCTAAAAAAGATTAGCAAAATTTTCGCGTATTTTTAAAAATGTTGAAAAAAAAATGTTATAAAAAAAATGTCTCTCATAAAATGTTGAATGATGCAATGTTTCGACGAAACATTACACCATTCTATACATTTTAGAATCGTAATTGTTTAAAGGTCAAAAAAAAGTCTTGCAATGAATTTCGTTTTTTTATTGCGAAATATCGTCATTAAACTTTCAGTTATTAAATAGTATAGGACGAAAAAACGACGACTTTAATGTTTTAATTGGTGCTAAGTAATAAAAAATTATATTTTTAGAATTTCAAATCGTTTCCACATTTTTGGTCATTACTCTCGTACTTACTCGCACGTATAAAAGCCACGTATAAATTCCCGAGTTTCATCGCGTATACGTTGAAAATAAGTGAAGATGTCGTTTTTTTGTAAATTATTGTTTTTTTTCGCCAGTGCAATAATTTTCTTCAACTATGACGTGGTTAGTTTTACATTTTACTTATTTTTACCTCATTCATAGTAATAATTATGAATCTCAGAAAATGAGTATATATTGTGTATAATATAGTAATAATTATTTTTAGACGTTGTTATTATTATTAGTCTATGTATAATACACGATTATTCTATTGAGTTTATAATTTTGCCGAATTTCGGGCGAAATTCGGCAAAATATATGAATTGATGAACTATTCGATCCTCCGAATAAAACAACGTCAGAAATTAACCGTATCGAATGAAATCGATCCAAATCGCATCGAATTACATTTAATGCGGTCAAAATGTCTGAACACACTCAGGTTATCGCAAATTCACAAGTTGGACACGCAAACGAATGGTATTTGGAAGAAAAAAACGAGCAGATACAGCAGATGAATGCGTCGATTATCGAAATTGATGCAGCGTCCAACAAACTGAAATATGCGTGCGAAAATTTCATCAACGAAACAACAACTTTACGTAATTCAGCTTCTCAAATGCAAACACGTATCAGGAAAGTATGTGTCCCCACGTTTTTTTATTTTTGGAAAAACCCGAAATTCTCGTCAACATTTTCGATAAACTTGATAATTTTCAACATTTGCAACATTGAAAGGTTTTCAACGATTTTGGGAATTGTGAGAGTTTGGAGGAATTCGAAAATTTTAGATGTTTTTGGAAGTTTGAAAAGTTCAAGAATTTCGGAAATTTCGAAGTTGTAAAAAAGTTTTAAAATTCTAAAACTGCATGATATTTTCGTAATTTTTGAAATAACGAGAATTTTACGAATTTCTGACATTTTGAAAAAATCAATAATTTGGGATATTTCTAACATTTAAAGATTTTCAACAATTTCGAGAAATTTCAAAAATTAGAGTATTTGAAGAGTTTTGGAAATTATTGGAATTAAAAAAACTTGAAGAATTTCAAAATTTTCAACAATTTTGGGAATTGTGAGAGTTTGGAGGAATTCGAAAATTTTAGATGTTTTTGGAAGTTTGAAAATTTCAAAAATTTCAACAATTTCGGAAATCTCGAAATTTCTAAAAAGTTTGAAAATTTTGAAACTACATAATATTTTCATAATTCTTGAAATTACGAAAATTTTACAAATTCTTCACATTTCGAGAAACTTAATAATTTAGGATATTTCTAACATTTCAAGATTTTCAAAAATGTTGAGAATTTTCAAAAATTGAAGAATTTTAAGAGTTTCGGAAATTATTGGAATTATGAAAACTTCAAGAATTTCAAAAATTTCGTAAATTTCAGAGATTTGCCAAAGTTTCAAAAATTCTGAAAATTGACAGTATTTTTATTATTCTTAAAATTTCTAAAATTTTACGTATTCTCCACATTTAGGGAAACTTGAATATTTGGGTCATTTCAAGATTTTCAACAGTTATGGGAATTATGAGAGTTTGGAGGAATTCGAAAATTTTAGATGTTTTTAGAAATTTGGAAATTTCGAAATTTCAAAAATTTCGGAAATTTCGAGGTTGTAAGAAAGTTTTAAAATTCTAAAACTGCATACTATTTTCATAATTCTTGAAATTACGAGAATTTTACGAATTGTTAGCATTTCGAGAAACGTTCTAATTTGGGATATTTCTAACATTTCAAGATTTTCAAAAATGTTGAGAATTTTCAAAAACTGAAGAATTTTAAGAGTTTCGGAAATTATTGAAATTATGAAAATTTGAAGAATTTCAAAATTTTCGTGAATTTCAGGGAGTTGTAAAAGTTTTAAGAATTCTGGAAATTAACAGTATTTTTATTATTCTTGAAACTTGTGAAATTTTACGTATTCTTCACACTTTAAGAAACTTGATTATTTGGAACATTTCAAAATTTTAAATAATTTAGAGAATTTTTTTACAATAATTCCAAAAATTTTAGAAATTTCAGAGATTCAAGAAAGTTTTGAAAATCTTGAGAATTAAAACAGTTTCAATAATACTGACATTTGTAAAATTTCACGAATTTCCGAAATTTCGAGAAACTTTCGTTAAATTAGAACAATTTCCTTTTATTTCAAAATTTCCTCGCTATTTTGATGAATTTCAAAGTTTAGAGGATTTTCAAAATTTTCAAACTTTCGGGAATTTTCAAAATTTCCAGAATTTCAACAATTTTCATAATCTCGCAGATTCGAAAAAGTTTTGAACATTCTGAAAATTTACAATCCTTCGATAATCATTGAAATTCCGGAAATTTTACGAATTCCTAAAACTGTGAGAAACTAGAATTATTTAGACATTTCGAACATTTGGAGATTCTCAACAATTTCGCGAGTTTTCAAAGTTTGTCGTATTTCAAGAATCCAAAAAATCTAGAGAATTTTTGCAGTCCAAAGAATTGCAATAATTTCGGATATTCGAGAGATTTGAGAGAGATCAGAAAGTTCTGAAAATTCTGAGAATCAATGCAATTTTCACAATTCCCCAATCAAACTTGACTTTTCAAACTTTTTGAATGAATCTCGAGTAAAAATCACCTCAGCCGCCCCCTCCGAACGAAATTTCTGGTTACGTCCTTGTTCTGATGGTAAAAGGAACTTGAATTGTGTTGAGTTATTGCGTACTTAGATGCAGATATTACGTACTTTAATGCAGATTTTGGACTACCACCAGCGTGTTTCTGAAGTTTGTGGAGATCTACACGACTCGTTCGATACGATAGAAAAAGCCAAGAAATGTTTCGATGATAAAACAAGCATGATAGAAGAGATGTATAATAAATTTATTCACGACCGTTTCGACCCGATCAGAGTCAGCTTGTCCGACAGAATGAAGAATTTGCTGGATTACTTCACCCTAGACTTCAGGGAAGAACCACGTCGGAAGTTCATTGAAGATGTAATAAGTTATATCAAAATCAGGGTTCGGAAGTAACGCGTTACTTGTAACGCACAACTCTGACACGTTACGTTTTTAGACGGAACGATAACGTAACGCGTTACTTCAATGACAAAGTAGCGATAACGGTAACTAGTTACTTTTCACGCCGTAACGAGTAACGAAATTTACCCTATACTTTTACGTTACTGATTCTTATTTATTGGAAATTTCAAACATTTTGCAGAATTTTAGAGTTTTCAAGAATATTGAAGTTTTTAAGTTCGAGAGTTACGAAATTTGGGAATTTCGAGGAGTACATATCGATCGAAGTTTTGCAGAATTATTAAGTTCCAAGTTTCTGACATTTTCCGACATATCGAAGATTTGGATTTACGGAATTCAGAAGTTTTGAGACATTTTGAAAAATTTTGGAGTTTTCAAACAAGAGAGTATTTGAATTCTCCAAGTTTCGGATTTTTCGGGAGTTTTGAAGAGTTTCTCATTTTTAATGCTTGGATGTTTCAGGATGTTTCAAAGTTTTCGAAATTTCAAATGTTCTGAAGTTTTGAGACCGGAATTTTCCAAAGTTGTGAAAATTTAACAATTTTCGAAGAATTGAAATTCCCTAGTTTTGGAATTTATAGATTTTGAAGAATTTTGAAGTTTTCTAGCTTCGCTATTTCGATGTTGTGACGGATTTCGAAGAATTTGGGAGTTTTTACGAATTTTAAAATTGTTTGTTTTAGGATTTTTCTGTGTTTGAGACATTTTGATAGTTTCGAAGAATTTCGAACAACTTGAAACCTAAAGTTCTAGAGTTTTGAATTCTATAATTTCGGAATCCGAAAGTTTTCGAGTATCAAGATTTTGAAGTTCTGATGAATTCGAACGAGATCGAAAGTTTTGAAGAATTTCATAGTTCTGAAATTTCAGCATTTTTAGAAGTTTCGGAGACGTCGAAAAATTCCTAAGAGTTCCAAAGTTTCGGTGTTTCGAAATTTAGAAGTTCTGAATAATTTCGAACATTTGGAATCAAAAGTTGTAGAGTTTCGAATTCTATAATTCCGGAATCCTAAAGTTCAAAATTCTGATGAATTTGAACGAAATCGAAAGTTCCAAAGAATTTCCTAGTTTCAAAATTACAGCATTTTTAGGAGTTTTGGAGACTTTGAAAAATTGCGAAGAGTTTCAAACTTTCGGAGTTTCGAAATACAGAAATTCTGAATAATTTCGAACATTTGGAACCAAAAGTTTTAGAGTTTTGAATTCTATAAATTTCGGAATCCCAAAGTTTTGAGTTTCAAGATTTCAAAATTCTGATGAATTTGAAGGAAATTGAAAGTCAAAATTCTGATGAATTTGAACGAAATCGAAAGTTCCAAAGAATTTCCTAGTTTCAAAATTACAGCATTTTTAGAAGTTTTGGAGACTTTGAAAAATTCCGAAGAGTTTCAAAATATAGAAGTTCTGAATAATTTTGAACATTTGGAACCAAAAGTCTTAGAGTTTCAAATTCTATAAATTTCGGAATCCTAAAGTTTTCGAGTTCCAAGATTTTGAAGTTCTGATGAATTTGAACGAGATGGAAAGTTTTGAAGAATTTCATAGTTCTTGAATTTCAGCATTTTCAGAAGTTTTGGAGACTTTGAAAAACTCCGAAGAGTTTCAAAGTTTCGGACTTTCGAAATTTCGAAGTATTGGAGAATTTCAAAGTTTAGAAATTCTGAGTTTCCGAAGAATTCAACAGAATTCGGAAGTTATGAAGGCTTCGAAAGTTGTTGAGTTTTCAAACTTATAGAAGTTTTAGGATTTTCCGAGAATTTCACAGAATTTCACAGAATTTCGAAATTTTCGAATCTCGGGATTTAGAAGATAATTAAGCATTTAACAATTTTCAAGATTTACGGAGTAAATTAATATTGAGGATAACAAATTGTAGATTTTTCCAAGTTTTGGGACCCCTTGTTTCTCAAATTCTTGAGAAATATGTATCCAAATTCGCTTGAATTCAAAATATACGGTTTGACAAAGAAAATCCATTGATAACGTTTTTTATCCACTGTTTCTTGGTATCTGAAAGTTCGAACAGAGATGATATTTTCCTGAGAAAATACATTACTTTTCACAGACAGTAACGGTAACGAATTAGTTTATTTTCCGGAGTAACGGTAATGCAACGCGTTACAATTTCATAAGTAACTTTCCAAACCCTGATCAAAATAATGATCAAAAATGACGGAAATTTCATTTTCATAATATCGTCTCAACCCTACCATAAAAGTAAAAGAAAAAAAACTGCAGCACGTGAAAAAATGACGAGAAAATTGACAAAATAAACGTGAGACGCTCAGAAAATGTCATACATTGTCGAGAATATATTATGACATTTTTCCATCCCTAGATTCGATCTATTGATGATTTTTTAACTATTTTCCACCAAGGCCAGGGAAGTGACAAACGAATGCAACCGCAGATTCCTTTCGCGAAAAACGGAGGCTGAAAACCTACTCGAAGAAATTGAACGCCTGAGAAAAAATGTTGTGTCCTGGTCTAATTGCCCCAAAGACAATGATTTCCATCATGTCCGTCAACAATTTGTCAATATTGGAAACCAAATCGAAAGGTGTAATAATACGTTGTACTCTGGCACATCAGTAAAAACTCGTACGACGGGAATACAGGCCAACGCTGATAATACTGAGGAGAAATCCACGGGAAAATGGAATCGAAAACCTGTGACTACAGGTTTTAGAGTAACAACAAGTTCGGGAGCAAATGACTATTATTCTGACTCAAGTTGCCTGACCCTGGGAGAATTTCGTCGAGTTTCCGAGAAAAATGTACAAGAGTTGAAAAAAGAGATAGCGGAGCTGAAATCGCTGATTGGGAAGAATTTTCAGCGGCAATAAGTGGGAAATAATTGTCGAGTTCAGTGTCTGTAATTGAACGATGACATACAGAACGAAATCATGAAATATATCATTTGTTTATTTGTTTTGGGATTTTTTTGTCATCATTTGCGATTCCTCGGATTCCAGCCGTGCGATCATTAGTGAGGTTGTGTGATGATATAACATTGTGTATCATTGCGTTATCATTACAGCGATCGGAATCTTTCAACATTACTATTTAGAAGATGTTGAAAAAATTTAGGACTTTTAAAGAAACTTCAACAATTTTCAACAATCATGTACAAAAATTACGAAAATTTTCAAAAATTTCGATGATTTCGGAGAATTTTAAAAATTTACACGAAATCTACATATTTTCAGAAATGTCAGAAGTTTTTGAAAATAAGATGATTTCTGAATGTTCCCGAAAACTTGAACATGAATTTCGGAAATTTTTAAGAAATCCGAAAATTTTCAAAAGTTTTAACCATTTTCAAAACTTTGGAAAATTTTCAGAAATTCCATTAAATTGAAAAAATCCCAACACTTTCCAAAAATTACATAATTTACGAAAATTTTCGACAACTTCAACAATTTTGGAAACATTGAACATTCTCAAATTGGGAGATTTGAAAAAATTTTAATTATTTTCAAGACTTTATGAACCTTTTTTAAATTTTACAAAATTGGAAAAAATTCCAACAATTTCCAGAAATTAAATAATTTCCAAAAACTTCAACAATTTGCGACGATTTTGGAAATGTTGGAGTTTCGAAAATTCCAAATAATTCCGAACATTCTCAAAAATTCTAACAATTTCTAAAAATTAGATAATTTCCGAAAACTTCAACAATTTTGGGAATTTTGGAGAATTTCGAAAATTCCAAAAAATTTCGAACATTTTCAAAAATTCCATAAAATTGAAAAAATTCCAACACTTCCCAAAAATCACACAATATACAAAAATTCTCGAGAACTCCAACAATTTTCAACAATTTTGGGAAATATTGAACATTCTTAAAAATTTGGGAAATGTGAAAAAATTTCAACTATTTTCAAGACTTTGTGAAGTTTTTTAAAATTTTACGAAATTGTAAAGAATTACAATAATTTCCAAAAACTTCAGCAATTTCCAACAATTTTGGAAATTTTGGAGAATTTCGAAAATTCCAAAAAAATTCGAATATTTTCAAAAATTAACAAAATTTAAACACTTTATAAAAAATTCAAATTTTAGAAAACTGATTTCATAAAAATTGTCATAAAAATTTTGTATGCTGTTTTTTATAAAAACTAAAATCACTAGGGTTAACAAGATTCACAATAAAAGTTGTATGAGAAAAAATGTTCATTCATTCAGAGAACATCGATTTTTGATACAATATTATTGTTCAGTTTCCTTGGAAATAACGCATAACATTTTTTGGACAAAGAAAATTTGATTGCATTTTCTTGTTAATTGTAAAAACTTGTCAATTCTAAACAATTTCGATTGAAACTTGAAATGTCAATAACTTTCGATACTCCTTGACTCAAGTATAAAACCGGTCAAAAAGCTTCGAGTAAAAGCTTATAAAGTCTAGAATAACTTGAGAATATCTTAAGCCACATTTATTAAAGTTAAATAAAAATTTAATTGTTCACAATACCATTACATGCTCATTATTATGTGTGTTACACCATATTCAAAAATATTACAAAAAAAAAAAAAAAAAAAAAAAAAAAAAAAAAAAAAAAAAAAAAAAAAAAAAAAAAAAAAAAAAAAAAAAAAAAAAAAAAAAAAAAAACACGACTCCGATAACTGCACATGTTCGTAAAACTCTGTGAAATTCATAGGACGAAATCTTTATTTCGTGTAAGGTTACCTTATATAAAATCCTAATCCTCATAAAAATGTGCCATCTTTATACGATTCCACAATAGTAATAAAAAACGTGATCTCCGCGCTGCATGTACTATTATACGTACATTATGTTCCAAAGGGCAAAAAGTTGTTTTGGACTCATACGATTATATTCCTGGCCTTCGCCTCGGAGTATAAACTCGTATTCGTGCAAAAAAACTTTTTGCCCTTTGGCACATACGATACTTTATACACCGAAGGCAATAAAAAGGTTTTTCGGGCCCGAGCAGGCCAATAAAGGACCTTTTATTGCACTGAGGTGTATAAAATTTTATAATTTTATACGGTCCCAAAGGGAGCGATGTTATTGAAGTATATAACATTTTTACGACCAACTTGATAAGATATTCCATAAAAGACTAAAAAATGCGACTTACACCTACAATAACGCAGAAAGAGGAACGTCAGGATTGACGATACAAGGTGGCGTGAATCTTACATACTTGACAGTATTCTTAACGTTGACATAAGTCGACGAAATCGTAATAACAAGCCCAAGAAAAATAACCAAGTAGCCGAAATAGTCGACCAAACAATCCGACCAATGAAAATCGTCCCCCCGAAACGCATCGTCGCCCCCTCCCCTACTTACAGCCTTTTTTTCAATCTCCCCAAGTTCGAGTTGCGAGGATTCTAAGGGCTCATGCTCATAATAGACGTAGGAATAGTCGTTTTTCGGAGCCTCCTGGGAGTCGGAGAAGCCGAAGTGCACCGATCGCGAGTGCACCTGAATATTCGGATCTTGGTGGCCTTCGGGGCTCGAGAGTACTATTTTTCGTTGCGGAGCTTGCCGGCGGCGGCGGAAGCGCTGCTTCAGGGCCTTCGCGCGTGCGTACATGAGGGGTGGAAGCATGAAAACGAGGGGGCCCGCGAGGCTTCCGCCGATCAAGGACATTACGATGTCGAAACGAGGCACCGACTCCCCGAGGGCGACTCCTAGGGCCATTATGGCCGAGCGCATAACGCACCTCTTCCATCCGAATGCTGAAATGAACAACAGCAAAATGCTTTTTTTATACGTCCCACCGGAAAAATAGCCATTTACGCGCATCTCACCTCAAAAGTGGTACATCAATAGTATATTGTGCGACTAGTGGGAGAAAGAGGAGATTCCTTGAGCGTGGAGACTGCCTCACGAGCTTAGCGAGTGCGGCAACACGCGAGTGGAATCTCCTCTTTCGACCAATAGTCGCACACAATATTTTATTTAACAACCGCGAGAAATATGTGATTTCACGGCCCTGCTGAGAGGGAGGGGAAATAATTGGTTACCTGATTGATTGACGCAACAATCGCCCTTAGAGCTTTGTGCTACGTACTTTAGGGAATTGAAAACTAATTACCCCTTTCGTTGCTTTGATTTTCATCGGGATTGATTACGACTGTATTCGACATTTTTGTGAACAACAACAAAAACATTGCAGCAATACCCAGTTTTGTAATTTTGAGGCGAGGGTTGGGGAATTTGACGTTTCGATATATGCCGAGTCGCTCGTCCGCCATCTTGTTTCCATTATCCGTGCGTAAACGGTCGCTAAACTGAGCGCGCGTGAGTAAACAGCTATAGCTCGTTAAGATGAGCGTGGGCGAAGAACTTGTTCGCCCGCTAGTGGTCGAACGAGTT
>JAPYZK010010119.1:0-12971 GCA_030522785.1 Platygaster equestris | reverse complement strand
TTATTTGGAAGACATTAATGTACAGTTGGCTACATTTATGCCTGGTCTTTTTTCCTATGCAAATACATTGAAATTGGACTAGGCATAAATGAAACCGACGGTACGTAACAAGACAATTGCAAATCAGAAAATATATATTTTAATCGAAATTACTCATTCATATGCAATTACGATTATTAAAAATAGTATATTTATATACATTGATATAAATTGAAAAATATCCAAATTAGTTATAAAAAATATTGCCATTCTTGCAATATTCAACGCGACGAATTGATAATTGACCCGTATACACGCCTAAACGCTGTAATTTTGCGGGCCGCGAGCCGCCAGGGGGCCTATGCTCACATGCGGTTTCACATATAAAATAACATGATGAACTTGCGTGTGAGCATAGGCGCCCAGTCTGGAGGGAAGTGGGTTGGAATCCTACTGAAGGTGAGAGAAAAATCGCGTGGCTACCAGTTTTTAACTGGTCTTACGAAAATTTGAAGTGTAATCAAGAGTGATTATTTAATTATACTGATATTGTAATAATACCCGCAATATATATTTACACATGTGCATGTTCTAATTAAGCATTAGTGTTAATATTACTTCCGCTGGCGGGTTGCGCCGCGGAAGTAGCTCAGTTGTGAGCAAAAAAATTTTTTTCCCTAATTTTTAAGAAAAATTGATAATTGTGCCATTATTTTTCCAAATTGATTAAAATTGTCTCTTTTTTACAACAAAAATGTTCGAACGGTTTTCAAAATGTTTGTCCAGTCAATGTTTTTTTTTTTTTTATATTCACAAGTTTCCGATTTCAACTTCCTTTCATGCATATAATTTTTTTCCATTCGGTTTCTAACATTCACAATTTTTAAAAACTTGATTTTGATTTAGAAATTGGCACATTTCGCGACTTGCATTTTAAATCACGCGATCATTTTAATTCATAAATCAATCACCTATAATATTTGCGCTGGTGAATTGATGCGGTTGTATAATACACATGAATTAAATTTAAATTATTGATCAATTCCATTCATCAAATTAATCAGAAAATGATTTCCAAAATTGATATTTTTCAAGTCAATTGAAAAAATCTCAAAGTTTTCTATTTGTGAATTCCAAAATTATCGTATTTCGAAGCCTGCACATTTCGAAAATGGAATTTATCCATTTTTCAAATTTTCAATTTCCGCAATTCCTCGATTTTTAGATTTCAATTCAAATTTTCTGAATTACATAAAGTTTCCGTCTATTCAAAAAAAATTGAAGACATAATTAATTATCCACTTGCGAATTTTCAATTAACAAATGCACATCATTTAAATTCAAAAATCTCTCGAAATCCCTCTCAAATTCGAGACCCCGAAATCTCCCACTCGAAAAAGTTTGCGTTTAGAAAAAATTTGACTTTCACCAGCAAATAAAAAAACTTTTCAAAATGAAACTGAAAAACTCACCAAAGATGGAAATAAAGTCGAAACGGACAATTTCGGATCTACATCTTTACTTCATGAAAAAAACTGAAAACCAAGAAACGTTTTACATAGCAAATATCACCATAGCAGTTTTAAATTAAGTACATTTATGCTTATATTTATATATATATCGTGTGTATACATATATATATAAAAATACTGAGTCAAACAATCAAATCGCATTCATTTGTAGAATCGTAGGCTATGTCGTTGAGTGTAAAATTACTGAGTATCATCGGTGGCGAATACAAAGTATCGATGCAAGCGTTGTTCAGTCGTCCATTACTCTAATTTTTGCTTCCCCTCCGTTCCCTCTTAATTTTGGTTCTCATTCAAATTTTCGAAATCGTTCAAAATTTTTCGATTCCTAGTAAAATTTTATTTTTTTTGCACGGGAAATCATGGAATTGTAACGCAATTTCTCATGGGCTATTTTCAAAAACTTCGCGAATGTAACGGAGTTATTCAAAATTTGTTTCAACAGTTTCAAAATTAATTTTTCTAAATTTGTTGGAGTATTAAAAATTGTATTAATGCTTTATTTGCCAGAATTTCGAAATTTTCAACATTTTCAAATTTTCACGTTTTTGAGATTGTATGGAATTTTTAAGATTTTGAAAAAGCAAAATAATGTACACAATATTTGGATATTATCAAAACTTAAAAATATGCCTCAATTTGAGAATTTCCAGAATTCCTTAACATTTGATATGTCAACTGATGTAAACTTTAAAAATGGTTAGAATTAAAATGTTGATAATTTTTAGAAAATTTCAAAATTTTCAGAAGTTTTGATAATTCTAACAATTCCGAGAATTTTGGAAATTTTGAAAACTATGAATCTCATGAATTTTTGAAATTTACGTATATTTCGGAAATTTTTGTAAGTTCTCTAAAATTTCAAATTTTTGGCAATTTTGCGAAATTCGTAACTACGAAAAGTTTCAAAATTTTATACATTGTGCAAATTTTATAAATTTGGGACATTTTCCTTTTAATAATTATCCAAAAAATTTCCGTTCATTTTGCGAATTAAAAAAAAGGCGCAGGAAAAATCGTCTCAAAATTACAAGAGATTTTTCGTTGTTACGGTGATTTTGGGAAACCCTGTATACAAATCTCGCAAGATACACAATCCTTATAAAGTTTATCTTATAAGAACCTTAGGAGAAAAATTTTTCTCATAAGAATGTTTTCCTCATAAGGTTTTCATAAAGAATTCGAAAATCTCAAAAGATTCGAAAAATCAAATCTAAGAACCAAAATTATCAAGCTACCCAAAAATCTTCAAAAAAAACCATAATCATACTAGTAAAAAAAACCTCAATAAGGTCACCACGGATCACATTATTTACAGATCCAGCCGATTGCTTAAAAATCAAACGATTACTATCCATCGTAAAAAAAATGTCTAAAAATCATGGCGACTTTCCATCATGAAAAAAAAAAAAAAAAAAAAAAAACAAAAAAAAAAAAAAAAAAAAAAAAAAAAAAAAAAAAAAAAAAAAAAAAAAAAAAAAAAAAAAAAAAAAATCGAAAACATGATCCACTTCTTCAAAGACAGAAAAAATGACCAAAAAAGAGTATTGTCATGTCCAGCACCACGTAGCACTCGTCTTGTAAAAACTCCCCTTACAAATCTCAACCTTATTAAAATTCTCAAAAACCTTATAAGGTTTCACAAATTCCTTACAAATAAGGTTTGTTATTCCTCATAAGGCACCTTACACAAACCTTAGAAATTACCGAAAAAAGGTCTGATTAAAATGCCTTATAAAAAATAAAAAACCTTACAAAAACTTCGTGAAACCTCGCAAGGTTTTTGGGAACCTCACAAAGTTCACATTTACAAGGGTCACTAAAATTAATGAGTTCTTAAAACTAATTAGGAATCAAAATCAAAATGAAAGTAAGTATCCCAAGTAACAAGAATCATGCAAAATTAGTTGCGCGTAGTTTGCGAGTATTTTTACGACTAAATCTAAGTTTCTAATCGACAAGTGCTATGTAACAAAAAGTGTAAATGCTGGAAAAATAGAAGAACTAAATCGAGTCGAGTACAGTTGAGTCTAATCAATGAAATTCTGCTATACAAAGACGGCAGGACCAGGAGCCTTCGGGCGGTGTCGAAAGTGGCGGCGCCAGGCAATACATGTGGTAGCCGCGGTCGCAGTCGTCGCAGAACAAGAGCTGGTCCTGATAAGGAATGAATCATTGATAAGAAAGGCAGTATGATCGATACTGGAAAATGTACAGATTTTATCGATATATATATAGAAAAACATAAAGCCCTGACTTATAAATGTATGACTGAAAAATTGGAATCATTTCGAAATTTATTTCAATTTTTTTATTCAATTTTGAATAATATCAAACGTTTTTTTCATACTTTTAGAGTATTCTAGCAGTTTTTAAAAAAATTCAACAAGTCTTGAAAGTTTGCGAAATAGCGAAGTATTTGAAATAAAAAATTTAATTTTACGGTCCTTTCGGGAATTTTTAAAAACCGATAGCAATTTCAAGATTTTTGAGAGTATTCTGCAATTTTTCAAAAAAGTTGACAATCAAGTTTAGAAAATTTGCGGAATTTCGGAGTATTTGGAAGGTTTGGAAAAATGTTAATTTCTCGATCCTTTTGGGAATTTTTGAAAACTAATTTAAATTTAATGATTTTTGACATTTGGATTTAAACATTGTTTTGTGAAAATTTGAAGATTTTCGACAGTTTTCTAGAAATGTTTCAACAAATTTAACAATTAAGTATTGAAAGCTTGCATATATTTGCGAAGTATTTGGAAGATTTGGAAACATTTACATCTTTGGATCCTTTCGGAAATTTATGACAACTGATTAAAATTTTGATATAATCCATAATTTGTTAAAGAAATGTTAAGAGTATTCTAGTAATTGTTCGAAAAATTCAACAAGTCTTGAAAATTTGAAGTATTTGGAAGATTTTGAAAAATTTACATCTTCGGGTCCTTTCGGGAATTTATGACAACTGATTAAAATTTTGATATAATCCATCATTTTTTAAAGAAATTTTAAGAGTATTCTAGCAATCGTTCGAAAAATTCAACAAGTCTTGAAAGTTTGCGAAATGTTGAAGTATTTGGAAGATTTGGAAAAATTTACATCTTTTGATCCTTTCGAGAATTTTTAAAAACTGAGTAAAATTGAAAGATTTCTGACATTCGCGTAAATCCAGTTTTTTGAAAAATTTCAACAATTTTTCGAAAAATCTAACAAGTCTCGAAAGTTTACGAAACTTCGAAGTATGTATCTAAAATTTCGAAAAAATGTACATCTTTCGATCCTTTCGAGAATTTTAAAGAACTGATTAAAATTCCATAATTCCAAACACCAAAACATCAAACAACGTACTATATTATCCTAATTCCTACAACATGTTCAACAAACTAAATTCCAACTCACATCATTGTCCGACGTCCCGCAAATGGAGCAACACTTGCACTCGATGCATTGCCACCTATACTTGCGTACAGAAACGATCATGTTTGCAGTGAACTGCAAACACGTTGGATGGCCTATAACAAGAACGGACAAAAAAACTGATCGGTCAAGGAAATCTCGGATGGGCCTTATTTGGATGAGAAAGGTGCCAGGACATTTATCTTGTGCCGAAGAACAGTGAACTCCAAGCTTTTTTTTACGTTACTGATCAATCTTCCATTAACTTTCATTTTCATCGCGTCGAAAGTCCAAATATTGTCATATCTTTCGATTAATTTTGAAAACCAAAAAAAGCACTGCAATTGACATTTGCGCAATTGACAGCTTTTTCGTGTATTTCACCTTTCCTCAGCACTGAACGTCCGAAATAAAGACAATGCGAAAACAGTTTGTTTTGGTTTTTTTCTCTTTTTACGCAAAAACGTACTTTATTCGTCAATTCATCTTTCAAGGTCGGTTTTCAACATACGGTTTGTTTATTCGAGTAGTAATACGTGGTTTTATTCATAGCAGTGCGTACCTTGGAATAGTTCACGTTCTTTCTTGCGCAGCACAATATAAACATCGCGTGTTCAGCACACTTTCGCACATTTTCAATAATTTTTTCATTCATTTCCGCTCATTCGTACAATCGCGTTTTTTATACTCCAAACTATGACATAAAAAACAAGGTATGTTCTTGGGCAGGTGAGTTGCCGCCATCTTGGATTTTTCAGATATATATTATATAGATATACTTTCGCCACGGCCAAGATGGCGGCGATTGGTTTCAGCCAATCACCGAATTCGGACAGAAACGAGTTGACCGTTACAACCGTTAAAACCGTTAGAACATACCTTGCTTCTTATATCATGCTCCAAACAAAAGTTAATTTCGCCGGGAAAAGAAGAGAATTATGGTATTTGATTTTTCTTCATCAACTTTGGACAATAACATTGACCATGCAGTTACAAACATCGTTCTGGAGCAGGGGCGTAAATGGGGGGAGGAGCGCCACTCAAAACGTGATGAGAGAAAAGTTGTCCAAAGAAAAATACCATTCTAGAAATTCCAGAAGATTTAGATTTTTTTTAATTCGGAGAAGGGAGAATATGGGAAATAGACAACAATTGTAAAAATTTTCAGATTTGATGAATTGAAAAACCCCTACATCAAAATTAAAAGAATTTTTCAACCCCCCCCCCCCCCCCCCCCTTCGCCACTGTCCTGTAAACTACCAATAATGCCCGAAGAAAGAACTTAATTTTCCTAATAAAATGTAAAAATTGGCACACATTAATAGAGCCATAACCGCGATAAAATAAAAATCATCAACGAGTAATTTTTTCATCTTTTATCATTGAAAAACATCGCTGAAACGCTATTTTACTTTGCACTCTCACGCACGATTCTTACAGTGGAAAAATATTAAAAAGCTAATTTTACATTTTTTTTTTTTTCCCGAGTAACAGGAACGCTGTAAAGTACACGAAAAAAATCCATCGCTATCACATTTCTGAAACGTAATGAAATTATTTTCGTGTATGATACTTCTAGGTTTTCAAAGTTCTCGACTATAAAAAATGAAGACTTTCAATGGCGAGACGAAATATCTATCAAATTTCACTGAAAGTTTGCATAAAAATCTAATAACAAAAGTTCGGATTTTTTTTATCGAGAGCGCAACGAATTTAAAGCGACAGAAAAGAGTTTTACTTTAAAGGGAACTCAATTTGACTAGTAATTAAGGTAATTTTCACGTAAAAATAAAAAGTGAACGAAAAACGGGTTTTCATCAAAAATCATAATTTTTTTGCAAATTGACATTTTATGAAATAAATAATGAAAAAAAAACCGATTTTCGTTCACCTCCGATTTTCTCGAAAATGCTACCTTAAAAATCAACTATCAAACATTGGAAGAAAAAAGAAAATGAAGGCTAACGAGTCGCCAAAAAACTATAACATTGCCTTTGGCTCTAAAACTCATAGATTGCATCTAAAAGAACAGTGCTACTATCTATGTGCAATAATAATTAATAATATAATACTATTCGTCCACTAAATCGATGGCGAACAATAATTTAATCATTTTTCTTTCTTTCTCTCTCTCTCTCTCTCTTTCTCTCTCTCTCTCTCTCTCTCTCTCTCTTTCCCTCTCTCTTTTCATTTGTTTGCAAAAATTTTCTAAACAACGCGTTTGATTATCGTCTTTATAAATAAATTATTCCCTCAACGCCCGAAAGGAATAAATTTATCGAGTCAAAAGAAAAAAAAATACTTTGTCAGCCGCAATGTATCAGAATTTTCATCGTTTTCAAAAAGAAGTTGTGATTTTACAAAAATTCATCGCGTTTTTAAAGTAATCAGTCGAATTTTTTGTTCGTACCCTTTTTTTCTCTTTCGGAGAATTGATTGAGAGGTGGTTACAATTGTTGAGAAAATTTTTGCTTCATGTTAGGGATATTTTTTTTAATTTGGCGTTTTTTTTTTAAAAAAAAAAAAAAAAAAAAAAAAAAAAAAATACAAAATGCAAGGACTTAGATTAAAAAATCAATGAAAAAAGTAAATTCATTCCAGAAGATTCCATAACACCCACGAAAAAACTGGAAATCAAAAAGTTATCGAATTTCGAAATTGTTTTCTCGATAGTTCAACGAAATTCCCCAAAAATCAGAACATTTTCAGGGCGTTACGTTTTCCTTTGACAATTTTACACTTTATAGAACATTTCTCTAGGAAAATTTCCACTGCTCCCCTCCCCCCCATCTCTAAAAATTGTAACCAACCCCCAACCGAACTCCCCTCCCCCGCGAATAATCACTCATTAGGGCTGTGCAATTAATCAATCAATTAGAATTCTGATCAATCGGAATTTCCAATTAATCAGTTAATCAGGATACTAATTAATTTACTATTTTATACTTTTAGTTATATTTATTGGTAGTAAAATTTTCGAATTCACCTACTCAAACGTAAGTTAATGCGTCTATAAATAATATTCGCATTTTACCATTTCCAATCCTACTGACACAACTTTTATGAAATTCACAAGTTTTTCAATCTTGCAGCATACTATACCATTTTTTCACTGCTTTGCGTGTAAAAAGTGACCGATTTATCCACTAGGGTAAAAAAAAAAACATTTGAAGCATGGACATTCAAAACTTGATAAGCGCCGTTCTAATAAGGGTAAATTTTGTACCTATTCAAGTAAGAAAATGACCCTTATTAAGTTTCAAATTCCCATGCTATATTTCATTTCCTCGAAAAAAAAAAAAAAAAAATAAATAAATAAATAAATAAATAAAAAAAATTTAAAAAAATACAAATTATTTTTTCACTAATGAAAAAATCGGTAACTTTTTCACACCCCCAAAAAAGCATAAGAACCGCCATTTTTTCTCGAAACCGAAAAAAAATTTGCCCCCATTAAAAAACCTCGATTCCAAAAACAAATCTATGTTTCAACTCGTACCATAATACACTAAAATGCCCAAAATAGTCTCTTAATCAGCATCCTAAACCAAAATCAATCAAAAACTCCAATCACCTTCAATTCTCATCAATTCATCAATCAGAATCCTAGCTCCTCAATTAATCCCACACCCCCATCACTCTCACTCCCCCTTTAATTATGATTACCCCGTCGGGTGTACTTGCGCTTGGCCTTCTCCTCGAGCTTACCTGACCTGCCGCAGTCGCTGCACGACACCAGGTCCTCGGAACCCCCCGTTTTCTTGTTCTCCCGAGCATCGCCGAGGCAAAAGTCGCAGTAAGGCGATGGCGCCGCGTTCTTTTTCCTCTCCAGGTTGTTACCCCCCGGGTATCCCTGTCCACCGGCTTGCTCGACGGGCAACGGCCCACCCGCGGGACCCTGGTCCAAGGGCATCATCGGGGACCCCCCGCTACCCGGAGGGGGATTAACCGGGACCGGGGCCCCAGGCATTCCGAGAACCCCCTCCGTTTTTGCCGGGGAAGGACAGCTGGGGATCGCCGGACCCGGGGAACCCGTCGGGCCCATCGCGCCCTCCTCCTTGGGCACGCTGGGCGAAGTCGGGGGACACGGGCCCAGTTGGGGCACCAGCTGGGCCGTCGAGGGAGCACCCCCGGGAGGCATCGGCCCTAGGACGCCTCCCGGCGACGGCGCCGTCGAGGCCACGGCGGCTGGGTTGTTCGGCTGTCGGCCACGGCGCGTACCACCTGGAGGTCACAAAGGAGGTCCTACGTTTCCCAGTTGCGCTTTTTTTCGTTTCCATCCGGAACATTGGGATTTTTATTTGTTTGTTCGTGGGTTTTTTGGGGTATGTCGACATGCACGATGTGGGTTTTTTTTCTTGATTTTGACTTTCCGAGGATTCTGGTGGGATTGTGCTATTTTGAGATATTACGATGTTGAAATTTAATTTCAAGTGTTACAGAATTCGGGAGACATTTTTTTCAGAAGTTTTACGTAATTATTTCAAATACGTAATTTTACGAAATTATAATAATAGTGCATTGTTGTGCAAGCTGGAATCGGTGATTTTTACGAAATGAAGGGTTGTGGCACGATTCGAAGGCGAGTGCCGCAATCACTTCGTCACAATTGACAATTGCCAGCGTACGCAACACAGTACTTTTCTTCACGATGGCCGAAAAATACACTTAAAGTACCAATTTTGAGGTTAGAGTGAAGAAAAATTATGTTATTTTACGAAATATTATAAAATTACGAAATCATCATAAAATTACGTAATTTTGCGAAATTATCATCAAATCACGTGATTTTCAGTCATTATTATAACTTTTGCACAAACCCTCAAAGTATGGGTTCTACAAGAATCTAACAGACGTTGTTTTTTTATGAGGTTTTAGAACTCGAATAATTATCGATTTACAACAATTATTCAGGCAAATCGAAAAATATTTGACATTTTCGGAAATTTAATATCATCTTTTGGCCGATTAGAAGAAAAAATTGTTAGTCACCGTAACAACGGAAAACTATAGATTCCTCGTGAAATTTCAAAACTTTTCCATTGAAAACACACATAACACGATAAAAAATTTTCGCACACTCGAACCATTTCTCCGCGAAAGATCAAGAAAAAAATATCCTCATTTCTCCACTCGTCGTTAGTAAACTTGCAATAGAAAATAATCAAACACGGAAAAATGAAAAAAAAAGAAGTATTCAGAGAGAAAGACAACATGCCACAACATTTCCAACGCTGTTAATATTTTACAAAATTACTTCATAAATAACTGCTTCACTATTTCGTACTTGCATGGCAAATAGCAAAACACATTTCAACAATGAACTCATTTACAACTCACATAAATGAATGAATTCACTGTTCAAATGGCGCAAGCTTAGAAGTTGTAGAATTTCTACGTACATACACGAAATTTTTTGTCATCTAAGATTTCCAATCGAAGTAATGCAACATGCAAAAAACTACGATTACATTTCTACCGATCTATATTATTTCAGTAGGGAAAAAGTGAAAAATTTAGAATGAAAAAAGGAAATGCTAATAGGCCCTGAAAACTGACAAAATCGATCAATTTCTAAGGTGTATATTTGCAAATGTTTTGAAGTGAATGGATTGAAAATTCGTAAATTTTTTCGTAAATTACGAAATTTATTCTCCGGGTAAAATCAGGTCCAAGCTTTACAAACGCTTCGAGGATAAATTTGCATAAACATAGTTTTATTATAATCGAAAACGCAAGAAAGAGAGAGAAAAAGGAAATAGGCAAAAAAATAGAGAATTGACGAAATAGGAAGAAATAATAAAAATTATTTCATTTGAAATCACGCGGGTGTTTTGAAAGATGAAAAATATCTAGTATTTTCCGAAATTTTCATGGTTTTCGTAATTTGATTTCATCAATAGAATGTGTGCATGACACCAAATTTGCACAAATTTGAAATAACTTAAATTTATAGTATAATGAATAATAATAATTCATTATGATTAGATTAGTTCGAAATTTTTGAAATGTTGGTGGATTTTGTGTCGAAAGTATTTTACAATAGAATAAAAAATGCAGATTCTGATGGCTGTACGAGAAACTACACAAAGTTTCGAAATATCAAATAATTACTGGAATATACATTTTTTTTAGTCAATCAATTATTTTAATAAAAAAGATAACAGTAAATAAATATTCCGGGATTATATTTCGTATTGTTATTTGTTATTTTTTCCGTAATAATTTCAAATTAGTTCAAAATTCATCATTTAAAAATTAGTTTCACTTAGTTTTCGAAATTTCAGGAAATTTTGATGAATTCATCTCAAATTATGTCTAAATCTCAAAAAAGTAATCTTAATTGAAAAATAAAACAATATATATAAAATAACAATTTCCCAAAGTTTCGAAATTAGTTGAAACTGAGTTATTATTTAGTTTCCAAAATAATTTAAAATTACTTTATAGTATATTATGCACCGAGGAGCGGAAGGATGCTTTTTTTTTGACGAGGCAATTTTTGCGGCCAAGGCGTAGCCGAGGCGTAGTCGCGGCCGCAAAAATGCCAAGTCGTAAAAAAGCATCTGCTCCGAGGTGCATATAGTTTTTTTTTTGCGAAATTTGCCCGCAGAAGTGGCGTTCCGCATACCCGAACGGTGTGCGAAAAGGAATAGGTGCGTGACGTTGCGGACAAATAGAACGACTTTTTTTGTCTGCAACGCCACTTATTTGTCCGCCACGTCACGCGCGTATACCTTTTCGCACACCGTTCGTAAAAGAGCTGCGTGCGTTTGTTCAGGCAGCGAAACGCCACTTCGAGGAAAATTTTGTAAAAAAACTTGTTATTTAAACATTAATTAATCAATTATTTAGGAAATAATTTCATCAAGTTTCCAAAAGTTCAGGAAACTGATATATTCATCAAAAATTACCTCTAAATCTCAACAAATCAATTACAAAATAAAACAATATATATGAAATAAAAATACAATAAAAATAACAAACTACAAAAAAAAAATAAACTATCAAAATCGCCTTAATTTTCCGAAAATTTTCAAAATTAATTAATCTAACAATTTTGCAAATGACTCTTATCTTTCTATCTATAAGTTGACATAAAAAATTCCGGAATTCCGAGTACAGCTATCATTTAACTCAGCTATCATTAATTATACACAATTCGTAAACTATATTAAATAACAACAAATTTAATATTTCGAGCATACTAAAAAAAAAAAGAAAAATTCGTCCACTATTCTTATTATTCACCGAAACACCAATATATTCACAAATCTGTACTTCCAATTTGTCCAAATTGAAATGAAAAACAAATTGAAATTACAATTTCTGCCTCCAAAATCCCCCCTCCCCACCCCACACGCATTTCTTCCAATTTGCTCGTTTCAGCCACCAGAAAGCTAGTCCATTTTCCCGTATTGAGAAAAAAAAAGAAGTACATTATGCTACAATGTAAAAAAGTGACCAATCGAATCGCTTTTCCAACGTGTGGCACAATACAATTTTTCTGTGATTCGAAAAAATGACAGTTTTTTCCCAAAAAGAGAATAGACAATTTTTTTGCACTCGAAAACTGTTATTTTTTCGCGAGTTACGAAAATAAAGAAGATGAAAGATTAAACAGAGAAAAGAAACAGAGAAAAGAGTCAAGGCGCTGCATGGAGCGGAGTAGGAGCTGGCCGGGAATAGAGAAAAGTGCTGATTTTGTGGCTCCAACCTGACTGGTCCAAAGCAGCGGCGTCTGCTATGCTCCGATTTTCAACTTCGGCAGGACTGGGACTTAGTTCCATAGCAGGATCACCGGAGGAAGTAGAGTGGGAATGACCGTAATGGTAGACCAGACCGGGTCTGGTTTTATACCGTGCGCTGCATACTGCAAAAGTGCAAATACTGTTTTCCCGAAAAAATACCACATGACTCAACATCCATCATAATCCTGGAACATTTAAAAAATCCACAATTCTTCTTACCCCCCCCCCCCGGAAATTTTGGAAATCCCACCGATGGACGTCGCTTAAATTTGGAATACAGGGTGTCTAACGGATCCCCATCAATTTTGCCTTTTTTTTT
>JAPYZK010010118.1:0-11498 GCA_030522785.1 Platygaster equestris | reverse complement strand
CATTTATTCTCGTCGATTATTCTATTCCCATCGATTCTCATAAATTTTCATGAATCCTCATGAATATTCATATCAATTTCTATTGATTTCCGTCCATTTCTATCAATTTCTATCAACGCCCATCGATCCCTATTAATCACAGTCGATTCCAATTTATTCCCATCGATTTTCATGAATTTCTATAAATTCCCATCAATTATTAATATAGATTTCTATTCTTTCCCATCATTTCTGTATCAATTCCCATCAGTTTCTATTAATTTATAATGATTCTTATGAATTTACATCGATTCCCATGAATTCTTGTCAATTACTATGGAAATTCCTAACGATTTACATCAATTTGTATCAATTCCCATGAATCCTTATGAATTCTATCCAATTACTATTCGTTTCCATCAATTTCTATCAATTTCCATTAATGAAAATCAACTCCAGAATCAAAAATAATGATTTTAGCATTCATCATCATCGACGATCACAAACCGTCAAAACCATCGCATTGAAGTGAGCAGATTACACGATTTCGATAGATTTTCGATCACCGTTCGATACACGCGGCATGATTCAGATGTTTCATCACTTTTTTCTGTAGGGATTCAGTGTGCATTTGACGAGATCTGATGTAATTTGATTGGATGCACTTGAGATGATTTTGATGTAAGGCAGTTCTGTTGGAGGCCTTGCGCCGGGAGTGGACGTTTTCCAATGTCGACGCGTGGGTCACGGCATTGCCAGGGATTGGAAACGCGATTGTTTAGTCACAGCGCCGAAGGATGCTCATAAAACATTCATCTTGCGCAATTTTCGCGAAACGCGCGTGGCGTAACGCTAGCTTCTGATCGATGCAGGGGAAAGCGAATGATCGGGAATGGTATGGGAAGGTGGTATTTGGTCTGATCGGAAAAAGATGTTATTACGAAAGGTTGAGTGTCGAGAAATTGGAAATGGCTGGATAGGATGCATTGAATTGGTTCGTGAATATTTTCGAAACTTGAGTTAGAAGTGTAGTGTTGGAGGAGAATGTATGGGGTGTAATTGACTTATGGGAAGAATTTTATGTTGAAACTTGAAATTGGGGGGAAGTTTCATACATTGTTACGATATGTTTTATGAAAATGAATTTGCTATGTTTGTATTAGGAATCAAACAAATATCGGCGCGTTATCTGAATCCCATGAAAATTTCCTCACGCGAGGAAGACGAATCGCCGAGTCGAAAATATGTTAGTTTTACGTAGCTTTGGCCTGGATTGGAGTAGCTCGCGGCTGCAATTACGGGCCGCTCGTAAATGAGAATGTGTCGGGCATTTTTCCGGCGCTCTGGTTCATTACACGCGGCATCGTCAATCATCACTTTCAGATCAACAACCGATGACCTTTTCCGCTGGCCACATCCTCCCGTTTTGAACACCATGCGGGCGCGATTTATGCGCCTTCGTGTCACGCGTCTTTATGTCATAGTGCATCACAGCGTATTTACACCCGTGCCCTCGAAGCTCGAGCCTTTTCACCGGGAACTCTTTCTTCACACGGCCCCGCTGTCGAACTTTTCTTGCCTGCGTTTTTTATACCGTGTGACGGAGAAAGCACGTTCATTTTGTCGAAGTTTGAGGACATTGCATGGGGAAATATTAGTTGGGGGAGGATTTATATGGAAAAGGGATGGGTTGGGGGTGGTTTTAGAGGGTTCGAAGTTCTTTTGGAGTTTAGGGAAAATTTACTTACGTGGTTGAGAGGATTTGGGGTTTTTTTTTCGATGGTATTGGTGTTTTTGGCATGTTTTTCGATTGAGGTATGAAATTGATGAATGTTTTGGGTGTTTATATTTTTGTTTATGAATTTTTGTTGATGATTGTGTATTTTGAGGGGTGGGATTTTTATTCTATTTAATCTGGAATCGAGAAAGTGAATTTATACTTTTTCGAATTTATTTTTGCTTCTGGCGTATTTTTTTGTTACGCGTCAACTATTTTTACACGCGGCGATTAGGGTGTGTGAAATTTTTTGATTTTGAGTGACAATTTTTGTATTTTTATTTACTTTCGGTCTTATTCACATGAAAATTTTGAGATTCTGGATTTCTAATGCTTTGACGTATGTAATTGAATTTGACTGCATGAAATTTCTGAATTTTCATATTTAATGTTTGATTCATGACCGCAAATTTAAATTTTCGGAATTGTGAATTTCTTCGCTTGAAATTTTCAAGTTTTTGGATTCTTAAAGTTTTAAATTTAACATTCTCGATATTCATGCCGTTGGTTGAAAAATTTTTTAATTTTAAGATGCATTTATGAAGACAATTGAATCGTCATTTTTGAGTTTGCTAATGCTGAAATTCTCGATCGCCGATTTAGACGATTCAAATTGGACTTTTTTGTATTTTCGGAAAATTACTCGATCTTCTGATTTTGGAACTCGAAGATTCAGATCTTTTTCGTTCGAAATTTTGGCAGAATTTCCAAATGTTGGATTTAGTATATTCTGTTTTCAACAATTTGTTATAAAAATAATCGGATTGCAAATTCTCAATATCCATCCTTCGGTTTCAAACATTTCCGATTCCAAAATTCAGTTATATAAAAACAATCGGATTCTGATTTTTTAATTCACTGATGCTGAATTTCTCGATCTCCAATTTATACCATCCGAATTGGAGCTTTTTTGATTCTCGGAAAATTACACGATTTTTCGATCTTTATTTGATGTAAAAACTTGAAAATTCAGATCTTTTTCTTTCGAAATTTTAGCTGAATTTCTAAATGTTGAATTTATAATATTTCGTCTTCGAAATTTGGTTATGAAAATAATCGAATCCTCATTTTTTAATCCGCGAATGCTGAATTTTGGGATCTCCAATTTAGACGATCCAAATTGGAGATTTTTCGATTTTTGGAAAATGTAACGATTTTTCGACCTTCATTTCCTTTTCCTTACTTAATTTCACCAGAATTTTCTATCGAGAAATTTATGTAATATCCTGTGTCAGATATTTAATGATCCAATCATAAAATTTCCTCCAAAATTCCATGGAAAAAAAAACACTTTCTGAAACGGTAGCAATTTCATATCTGCTTTTAATTGAATTCCATGTTTATTCTGTGCCCCCCTTCCCATTATTTCCTAATTGCAAACAATCATCCATTCCCGCGATTGAAAGGATTCCTATTGATAAAAACCCGACTAGTTTTGATGTATTCCACGTCTCTGTTTGCACAATGAAAAGTGGGATAAATTTTCTCCGCGATCTTGAGAAA
The DNA here is from genome assembly GCA_030522785.1 of Platygaster equestris. Taxonomy (NCBI): domain Eukaryota; kingdom Metazoa; phylum Arthropoda; class Insecta; order Hymenoptera; family Platygastridae; genus Platygaster; species Platygaster equestris. The sequence goes on along the minus strand of JAPYZK010010118.1, from coordinate 8,239 downwards.
GAGGGTATAAAGCCGGGCCCGGAAACGTTTGAAGAGTCAAGTTCACGTGAAGCGGAAGTACGAACGCGCCTGATAAGCCGCTTCTATCTCGTACGCGCTTTTTACGCTGGGCTCTGCTTTCTCTCGCGTCTCGTCACGCTCGTTGATCGCGACACCGGACGAGACACGACACCCCGCGCTCATTTTTCTATTTTTTTTTTTTCGCAACGAGATCTGTCGTGGAAAAAATGACTATCAAATGCTAATCAGTTAATGAATATTCAAATCATTTGATGGGATTTACAGAAATGTATGCAGTATCTGTACTCAAGGCTTGAAACTTGAATCTAGATAGTGAGAACGAAAAACCAGGATATGTTGTACACCCCCTCCTCTTGCAAAATTTATAGTATTTTAAAAATATTTAGAATTTCCAAAACTTGTAAGATGTCCAAAAATCGAAAGTATATGAAATTCTTATGGTTTTGGTGATTATTAGAATTTTCAGAATTTTTACGATTTTTAATATTTTTGTCAATTTTACAAGTTTTCGAAGTTGTTAGAATTTTAGGGACTTGGAAAATTCTCGGAATTTTCGAAAAAATCTGAATTTTCGAATTTGTCGGGAATATAAAAAATTTCAGAATCATGGAAGTATCCAAAATTTACGAAACTTTGAGAATTCTCGTATATTCGGAAATTTTGCGAAATGATGAACATTGTAACAATTTTGAAAAATGGCAACATTTTTGAAATTTTGAAAACTATTGAAATGCCAGAATAATTGAAATATTTGAAATACTCTTAAATTGAAAATTATCAAAATTCTTAAAACTTTCATAAGTTTGAATTCCAGAGTTATATATTTTTTTAAGTTTCTCAAAATTGTGTAAAGTTACAGTATGATTCAAATCTTTAAAATTATCAAAACTTAGAAAATTTTTTAAGATTTTCAAAATTATTTAGATTTTCGAGATTTTTGAATTTTTCAAAATTACAGAATTATCAGAAAAATTTAAATCTCTAAAACTAAAAAAATTGTTATATTTTTCATATATTTCATAATTATCTAAGTCTTCAAAATTATCGAAATGTTGAAAAAATCAAAATTATATAAATTTCAAAATTTCTCGAAAATCTAAAAAACTTTCAGAATCATAAAAATATTCAAAATTCACGAAACTTTGCAAATTCTCATGTATTCGACAATTTTACAAAATGGTGAAAATTCTAACAATTCTCAAAAATGACATTTTTCAAATTCTGAAAACTTTCGAAATGCCGGAATAATTGAAATAATCGAAATAATCTGAACTTTGAAAATTTTGAAAGTTGTAAAAACTTTCAGAATTTTCAGAAATTTCAGAGTTATCTATATTTTCAAAATTCTCAGTTATTTTTCAACGTTTCAGGACAATTCAAATATTTGAAATTATGAAAACTTTGAAAATATTTCGAGATATACAAGTTTCTCGAAATTTCTTGAAATCATCAAATTATCAAAACATTCGCAATCCCTAAAACTATAAGAAAATTGATATATTTTTTATAAATTTCATAATTATTTAAGTTTTCAAAATTCTCAAAATTTTTATAAAAATCAATTTTATTCAAGAGACTTTTCAGAATTTCACATACTGTATCACTGGTAACAATTTTCATTTCGATGTAAAACCGGTCGAAAATACGGACTTTTTCCGAAAAATACGGAAACCAGGACAGCGCACGTAAAATACGGGCATGCCCGTATTAATACGGGCGTGCCCGGATATTTTTTTACAACGTACATCGGACTCGTGCAAATCCTGGAGAACCTTTTCTTCCGCGACCGTGAAAGTTTGATCGCCGAAGTAAAAAATCCAAAGATCGATATCTCTTCATATTCCGCGACATTGTTCCCGCGACGACCCTCGATTCTCGAGCCTCTTGTGCCAGTTCCGCCAGTGGCACAAAAAATTATCGTGCATATAAGAGAGAAATAAAGCGACCGCGAAAGCGCGAGATTTAATAACGATATTAACGATAAATGTCGCGTTTCGCGGTTTAATCGTTGAAAAAATAGCCGGCTTTTCTCCCATTAGCCGGCGCGCTCGAAAAATTTCCCGTCGAATATTTCACCGCTTTATCGTCATTTTCTCCGTTTGATTTTGCGTTACGGGATTATTTATACGGCTTTATCGCGATTGGATTTTTGCCGCGCGTAAATTATGGTAATGAATGGTTGCGAGTTAGCGCGGGAAAGTTTCGCGGAGTTTTTACTGTACAAACGTAGAGTGGGAATTTTTTATTTTGGATTTGGTTTTTTAGTTTTGATTATTCTGTGTCTTGGGTTTGGAATTTTGGAATTCATGGTTTTGAACGTGAAATATATGAATCGGAAAATTTTGGAATTATGGAACTGAGATTTTTTCCATTTATACAGTTTTTGAGTGAAATGGGATTGATTTTGAATTCTGCGATTCCACAACTTCGAAATTTATGAACTCACTAACAGTGAATTTCCGAATTTGTTGAGGATTTTTGTATTTTATACTCCTGCCTGAATATAAAATGTATTTTAGTTCACTTATTTCTTGTTTGAACTTCAATGTGTAAATTCGTGAATTTTTAAATTGACTTCCAAAACGCAGAAGAAGAAATACAGTAGACTTCCATTCATAAAAACTGTATACATGGAAAAAATCTTAACTTCGTGATTACAGAATTTTCCAATGCGGAGTTTTTACTGTACGAACGTAGGGTGAAAATTTCAAATTCGGAAACGTTTTTGGATTTTGTTTTTTAGTTTAAATTATTCTGTGTTTTGGGTTTTTAATGTTGGAATTCGTGATTCTAACGTAAAATATACGAATTGGAAAATCCTGGAATTACGAAATTAGAATTTTTTCCATTTATACAGTTTTTGAGTGAAATCTGGTTGATTTTGAATTCTCTAATTCCACAACTTCAAAATTCATAAACTCAAACGTAAATTTCCGAATTTTTCGAGAATTTTTGTATTTTATACTCCTGCCTGAATGTAAAATTTATTCCAGTTCACAAGTTTCCTTTTCAAACTTCAATGTAAATATAAGTTTGTGAATTTGTAAATTTACTTTTGAAACGCAGAAAAAAAAAAATACCGTAGACTTCCATTCATAGAAACGCTCACATATAAAAACGTTTGTACATAAGATTACATTTTATTCGATTTTTCTATGTTTTGAACGTTTTGATGTGTTTATAAAATGATCTCATTGTTTTAGTCCAGAAAATTGTTCTCTTTCGTCACTTCGAACAAATGGTGACCATATAATACGAATTTCATGATTTGCAACTTTATAAATGTGTATTTTGAAGAATGGAACGGTATTTGATCGGAATGTACGATTTTTGTTGCAGTTGCACCGTTGTGCTGTTCAACCCACGCAAAAACACGCAAACCCACGTGTTAAACGGATGTCGAAAAACAGTGACTTCGCTCGCTCTTTCGGGCGATGGCAGGTTAATGGTAACTGGCGAGTGCGGCCACATGCCGAACGTCCGCGTTTGGGACGTCTCGGATCCCCAAAATGCCGTCCAAATTGGCGAGTTTACCGGCCACAAATACGGTATCAATTGCGTGGTGAGTTTAATTTTCACATGTTTATTTTCACGCATTTCTCGAGTAGAAGTGACCCGTTGCTGTGATATAGAATTCAGTGCGAGTGCATTGGATGTGTAGAAACCTGTTGAAATGTCTTTTAAAATTTTAAAAATTTCGGAATTCTCTATTTTTATTTTTCTTTATTTGCCAATATCCAATTTATTTTCTGAATGCAAAATCGGCAAGTTTTTAAATTCGAAAAATTCCACTATCAAAATGTTTGGTTTCAGAATTTGCAAGTTCGAACATTTTCAGTTCCGAAAATGTGAAAACTTTACATTTTGACAGTGTAAAAGCAGAAATTTCTGTTCAAAGAGTTAGGAAAATTCTGGTATTTAAATTCGAATTCTGACAAAAGTTAAGTTTGAAAATTGAAGTAACAACAAATTCGTGACTTCGAATCCAAAAATGTGGGGTTGAGTTTAACGGAATTCAGAATTCGAATTCAACAGTATCAACTCATCAGTAAATATTTACGAATAATATATTTTTTTCCCTTTTCGCATAAAGGCTCGATTCACTTCGAATCCCACGCAAAAAAGCGTTTAAACTAGTGCACATTCCTCCCGACGACGTTCCACTTTCTCTAATTTCATAAGCGATGCGAACGAGATTTGCCGCAAATGTGCCATAATACGCTTTTCTTCCAAGCCAATGACCGTGAAGACGCAAATTATTTTGTCGGTTACTCGGGCGATGTTGATCGATATTTTTCCAACATTCAGAACGACAGAAGTTGAACTAGATAAAAAAACTGAAAGTATACACAAATTTAGGGAGAAATTCATATTTTGCCATGAAAAATATAATTAGTTCTCAATTTTAGATGTTTTCCAGGATGAGAATTCTTTATGATCACGATTTTTCAAGATTTATTGATACTATATTATTTCAGACGTTCTTTTATCTGCATTTTCGATCATTTTTGATGATTCGATTAATTTTGCATATTTTTATTTGCTAATTAGTCCATCCGGCAAATAATTACATGATCGCACTTGCACATTAGAACTCACGTTGAGCAAATTTTTCCGAAGCAATAAAATGATTGGTAAACAGCTGTAAAGATATAGCCGATAACGTCAACCATTTCCTTATGGTACTCAAATATCTTACGATAGTCGATATTTCCTGAGATTTTTATACTTCTGGGGATATTTATCTAGCAAGATTCGGAAGGTGCATAGCGCAATGTGGAAGAATTACTCGATGCTATGATAGTAATAACAGTCCGAAAATTAACTGTGAAACGTAGAGAGTTTGGATAATTTGGAAAATGTATAAAGTGGCCGAAACAGCGTTTTTATCCATTTTCGTCGTAATAGAAACTCAGTTAGGATGAGCCTTGGTTCACCATCGACTGAGAATCTTCAATGAGGTCCCGATAAATTGAAATTCATCAGTTTTGATGTTTTCCTCGTCACAAAAATTATTTAAATTGACTTCAAGTGGCCAGAGTAGCGTTTTTATCTATTTCTATCGCAATAGAAATTCAGTTACAATTAGGTAACTAATTATTTTCAACTTACTAATTTATTTTGACTAATTAATCCCTCTGGACCTTTGGGTAAACGTTTTTTCCGTGCAAAATGTATATTAATTATTGGGAATCAACGGGAAATCAATGGAATCTGATAAGAATTTATGGGAATTGATGAGAGTTAGTAGAAATTGATGGAAATCAATGGGAATTCATGGGAATCAATAAGAATTGGTGGGAGTCAATTGCAGTTGATGAGAATTGATGAAAATCTATATAAATTGAGAATTTATGGGAATCGATAAGAATTGATAGGATTTAGTGGGAGTGAATGAAAATTGATGGGAATCAATGGGAGTTAACAAGACATCAATGGAATCTGATGAGAATTGATGGGAGTCGATTTAAATCAATGAGAATCAATGGGATTTTATGGTAATTGATGGAAATCTATAGGAATTAATAGGAGTCTATGGGAATTGATGGGATGAGACTGGAATTTATGTGTCAATAGGAATTGATGGGAAGTGATAGTAATTGAAATTAATCGGTATTGATGGACATCGTTGGTAAAATTAATGGGAATCGATAGAAATTGATAGGAATCGACGGGAATTTATAAAAGTTGATGGGAATCAATGTATAATGATAAAAAACTTACGGACTTGGTGTCGGGGGCGGCCAGATGTTCTTTTATTATACAATATAGAAAAATAAACTTCTCAAATTTAATGTTCTGATCGTCTGGTCAAAAGTTTTTATAAATTTTTCAAATTAAATCGATAAAAAATGTTTTAAAATTCACAATTGTTGTTATATTAAAACCCAAATTTCCCTTTGGTTATCCAAATTTATTCCACAATCATCTCTCTTCAATACAAAAAATTTTTCGAACCTTTTTCGTGAAACCCCTTTCGAAAAAATGACCTTATGATATAAACTTCCCGAACAATCAACATTGATCCGCAAAAAAAGGCCATAAAAATTCTGAAACCAATCACCGAATCCTATCGTAAGTGAAATCTTCAATGTCGATAATTGTTACCCCATTAAATCGAAATTGCGCTCAATAGCACGTACATTTAAGGTCAAGAACCACCGCAACGTTGAGCAATTGAATTCCCGGTCAAGTTATCTTGCGGGAAAAACATTGCGCAACGTTTGGGAAAGGGGAAAAATGCGCCGAGCGTTAATTAATCGCGGAAAAAAGTTTTTTTCCTTTTGGAAAACGTCGTTTGTTTCGGATTTCGCACTCGCTGGTCGACGTAAACGCGACGAGAACGAGGATACCGAATTGCCTTGTTCGACGTAACGGTATTTTCGATCTCGATCGTAACTCGTGAAAATGTGAGTTTTATTCTCAAACGTGACCGACGTTCGGTTTCCATCATTTCCTCGTGACGAGTCATTTGTAGCTGACCTATATGTGACGTCACGAATTTTGACGATGCGAAATTACGTGGAATTGAGAGTTCTATAAAATTTGTGGAAAACTTTCGAACCTTGTACGAAATTATGTGAAATCTACGGAATTTTATAAAAATTCGATGAAATATGAAAATTCGACAAGATTTTCTGAAATTTTAAAATTGAAAATGAAATGAAATGTTTTTCTCGCAAAAAACATTCAGTTGCCAAAAATTGAATGATTGAAATGAAAAAAATCAATTCCAGCATAAAAATGAAAATTCGAAAAATCACAACTATCATGAATAAATCCCAATTCTTGAAACTTGTGAATCAAAGAGAATTTCGAAATTATGGGTATACAAGGATTCATAGTATAATTCGACTCCAAATTTTTTTCGGAATTCCGGAATTTCATTAGATTTTTAAAATTTGAATTGTCGTTGCATTTTTTTTGGTATGACACCTACTTTAAGCAACACTGGAAAGATAAGGAAAAAAACCATTTTTGATGTTATCAAATTGAATTGAATATTAAAAAAATATATTATTGTCTCCTTTCGAATTTCACATTGTGACGTGACACGATGGGGGGAGGGGGGGGTGGTCCTACGTGAATTTGTGACACATTGTGACGTGATACGAGGGCCGGGGGGGGGGGGAGGATGAGGGGGGGGGGGGGGGGGGGGGTCGAAGAAACGCCAAAAAACTGTGACATCGTTTATGAAAGCTCCCAAAAGGCTCAATTTCGAAACTCATCGCTTCAGTGTTTCGAAAAAATTATGATAAATGCAATTTTCGGAAATATCTGTTTTCAGGCATTTTCGCCAAGCAACAAATACGTTGTATCAGTGGGCTCTCAACACGACATGATCGTCAACGTTTGGGACTGGAGGAACAACGTCAAAGTCGCGTCTAACAAAGTTTCCAGCAAAGTCAAAGCTGTATCTTTTGCCGAGAATGGAAATTATTTCGTCACTGTCGGCAATAGGCACGTCAAATTTTGGTACCTGGAATATACACGCAGTGCCAAGGTAAAAAATCACCTTTTCGTTCTATATTTTATAATCGCATCACCATTGCAGCGGTTTATAACGATTTTTCGTCAACTATCCCGAGTCGAAATCGAAAACGTATTTAAAACGGACTAAAGCGAAATATTCCGCTTTATTCCGTTTTAAAGCCGTCTTATTAAGGCGGACTTGAAGCGGCGAAACGGGTTCTTATTACTATATTTTCCGCTTGGCCGTTTTGAATCCGTTTTCATTTAAGACGTCGTTTAAGCGGTTTTAATCGGATGTAGATACAATAAAATTCGACTTTTCTACGAATGGGCGGGTTGAAAATTCTCGAGAGCTTGAGATATATATTACTAGTACTTTTGTTTCAATTGCATTTTAAAAATTATTCCAGAGATCGAAAAAAAAATTCTGATAGGAAATAATTACCTATGAAAGTTTGACGATGTCCCGCGAAAATCCCGCGCAAATCCGGAATTAAAATTAGTGTTTAAAAAAAAAATTAAGAGAAGAGTTTATATCAATTTGCAGGGAAAATTCTTCTGATGTCAAAGACTTATTGCATTGTAACGCTCCTCCCCCGCCCCTCTCCAGTAATTTTTGATATTATATCATAATTTTCAAATTCAAAAAATTCAAAGTATTCCAGAAATTTGAAGAATAAAATTTAAAAAATGTTGACACTTACAAAATTTAGAAAATGAGCTATATTTTTGAATTTCATAAATT
>JAPYZK010010117.1:0-12154 GCA_030522785.1 Platygaster equestris | reverse complement strand
ATTATTTCCAGAACTTATTTCAAAACCTTTTAATTTCCAGAACTGTAAAAATGTAAAAACTTGATAGTTTTCAATCTTAAAAATTCTGAAATTTCGAAGTTTTTTAACATTCTCGAAAAATTCAAAATTCCAACATTCCAAAAACTTATAAAATTTACAAAACTTCCAAAACTACAGAACTTCATAATTCTTCAAAAATTAAAAATTCCAAAGCTTCATAAGTTCCAAAACGTCATTATTTCGAAATTTCAAAGTTCTACAATTTCCAAAATTGCGAAAGTTCTAGATTTTAAAACTTTAAAACACGTACGAACTTCAAAAATTGCATAATTCCCAGAACTGATTTCAAAATCTTCAGTTTTGACCTTCAAAAATGTCAGAACTCAATAATTTCCAATCTCGAAAATTCTAAATCTTCTACATTCCAATATTTGCAGGACTCATAATATTTCCGAAACGTCAAAATTCCAATTTATCATCCATAACAACATTTAATTGAAGAACCCCGCCTAAAATCTTCGCCTAAGGCCCCGCAAAACCTAGGGACGGCCCTGTCCGTGACTCCCATCATGGGAGTCACGGGAGTCATGACTCCCAGTTTGATTCCCAAAGTGAATCGCCCCTCGATTCTCCCCAAAAATGACAACAAGATATCCCTCCACCCGGCGCAACTCTCACATCTGCGAAATTTCCCAAGCCATAAAACACGAGAACCCCGCAAACCGCCAAGATCGTACAAGAAGATTCTTGGAGTTTCTCTTCTGGACGTCGGTCACGAGACCACTCGCGGACTTTCGTGAGTTGCCCAAGACTCCATTCGAAGCGAACATAATTAACATACATCTTTTTTCCCTATCCTAACCTGCACCCCGTCACGCCATTCCGCGCGCTAAAGACGTGTCCAATTAAGACGTCCCCGAAAAAGCATCCGCGAGTCGGCTTCATTTTCCCGAGAGCCGTGAGTTATATCTCGCGGGAGGCAACTTTTTCCGGCGCACCCGGAACTTTTTCCCGTCATTATAAAACTCGCAATTACCTTCGCTTATAAATCACGAAGATTATGCAATTCGGGACCGGGCGTATAAATTGCGTAACGCGATGTAATGAATTTCGCTGGCTCCGTTAGATGATGATGGGTCTGGCTTATCGCGATGGATTTTCTCGCACCTCGAATTTCGAGCCGTCCGGAGGCGACGCCGCCAGGGGTGAATTTCGCACGCGATCGATCGGTGCCTAATAATTTTGGCGCTTGGGCTTTACAGGTGCGGAATGGATGCGGGTCGAAAAAAAGGAGGATGAGGGAATTTTGTTTGAACATTAACTGCGATTTTTAAGGGCCCTGGGGTTTTTGAGTGGTTGGGGGGGGGGGGGGGATTGTAGAAACTGGATTGGCAGGATTGTATAAATTGGATGGCAACATTTTTTCATTTCTGAAAACTTTTGGAATGCCAGAATTATCAAAATATTCAAAATACTCATACATTCAAAAATTCTTGAAATTCGTCAGAATTTCATAATTCTATAAATTTCCAAAAATTTCAGAATGATCAGAATTTTCGCAATTCTTGGAATTCACAACATTTTTTAAAATGTCAGGGTAGTAAAAATATTCAAAATTATCAAAATCTTCTAAATCTTGCTAGATTTCCCAAATTCTTAAAATTTTTTAGATTCTTGAAATTCCCAAAATTCTTACAATTTTCGGGATCGCAGAAATATCGAAATATTGAGAATTTCTAACACTTTGGAAATCTTAATAATTTTCAGAACATTCAAAATAATCTAAATTTTCGAATTTCTCTAAAATGTCAAAAAATTCAAAATTCTGAAAATGTTAAAAATTCATGAAACTTTGAGAATTCTCATATATTATATTCTAAAATTTTATGAAGTGGTGAAAATTCTGGAAATTTCTCCAAAATGCAACATTTTTGAAATTCTGAAAACTTTTGGAATGCCAGAATGATGAAAATATCCGAAATACTCTTAAGTTCGCAAATTATAATAATTTTCAAAACTTCCATAATTTTCAAAATTCTCAGAAATTTCAGAATGATATAAATTTCCGAAATTCACGAAATTCTCGAAATTTTTAAAAGTTTCAGCCCTCTCAACGCAAAAAATTTGTATTTTACGTAATTTTTTCACGTCGATTTCTACATTTAAAAATTTTTTCACGTAAGTTTCAACGTTTCTTACGCTTGAATGTAATTTTTCAAAGATTTCCACGCGCTTTTACGTATTTTAAGTCTCGAATTTCCGAAGTCTCAAATTTTTGAACCTTGCGATTTCCAGCTTGAAAATTTCCGGATCCGAGATTCAAATATTCACATTTTATACCCTCCCCCATCAAAACTTCCCAAGATCGAATCCACATGTCATACTCAAACATCCCAAAACTTCCCAAGTTTCGCAACATGCTCACGAAAGTCCCTGCACTCCCAAAACCCTCCAGCACTCCGTCGAATTTCTCCATCACGCACACAAAAAAACCCACGTTTTTAGGTAAAAGCCGCGAGCCCGCATCGGCCGCGTATGTGCAAATATTTGTCCAAAGAGCCATGCATTTGCGGCGCAGCCTTTCATTTGTACGGACGAAGCGAAATTAGGGTGCTCCGGGCAGCACTCGATTTCCAAAGGGCAACACTTGAGCACACAGACCGCCAAAGGAACAATCGCGTTTTCGGAAATACGGATGCATTGCAACCGAAATATCCAAGCAATTTGCTCTTTCGACAGGTTACAATTTTTCGCCTTCGTTCCTCGTTATCTCGGTCCGCAAAAATCTCATTTACATGAGTAACGAGCGCCTCCTAATCACTTAATTACCTTAAAATTAAGAAAAATCTCCGCCGGCAAAAACGCGTTTCTGAGTTACGCCCAGGCACTTTAGGAAGAAGATTCCTCTGCAGCGTGTTTTGCGCTCTTCGGAGTTGGAGAATTTTTTTCATAAATTACGGCATTCGTCAACTTTAGACGTCTTCGTTAAATCTAGGGAGGTAATTTCGAGGAGCGTGCTTGAGGTTTCAGTGAAGATTTTGTTGGAGTGAGAAAATGGCAAATTTTTGAATTCAAGGTTCAGATTATAGGAAACGTACAGTGGGAATGAGATCAGTGGAAAAAAGAATACAGTGGAAAAACTAGAGTGCGAAAATGGGGTACAATCCTGAAAAATCCGTAAATCCCAAAATCTCCGCACTTGATCCCCGACCCATCACACCCCATTAAACGTCACTCCCGACTGTTTTGACATTTATTCACTCGATATTTGACTTCCCCTAAATTGAACACACCATTTCCCCCCCGGCCGTTGATTTTCGTTTGCTTTACTCTTCGAGCTCTCGGGGGCGCAGTTGATTTAGGGTTTAAGGATTCCCGATTTGTTATTCGAGGATCGCGAGGGCAAACACGATTTCCTCGTTTGCCTCGTATATATTTGAAGGTGCCGCAAAACCGCTTCGCGCCCAATTTCCCGAGGCCCATTCGGAGGCAGCGACGCATAATGGGGAACTGAGCGTAATTGCGTCGACGGATCATGTTTCCCGCGTTTCCGCAGCGCTAATAACTCATGGCCGAGATTTTTCTGTACCCTCGGGATAGTTTCGACTGACCATTACACCCGAATAGAACGGCGCACAATGCGAAAAGGCCGCTCGGTTCTTGATCCGGACGACCCACTTCCTGTGTCGAATAATGTTTCTCCTCTTCACGACTGAATGCATCGGTTACCGATTTCTGCAACTGTCCGGTTTCTCTCGGAGATTTTAATATCGCTTTGGCGATGTTTGGAGGTTGGAATGGTTTCGGGAATAATGAGGGTATCGGGGTGTGTGGGGATTAAGGGTGGAATGGAGTGGTTTCAAGTTGGGAACAGAGCAGGGGGTAGGGAGGGATTTTTCCATTACTTTTTTTTCCACTTACATTTTTTCCGATTTGTTTCCAGACATTTTATTATAATTTTGATATATTCTTACGAATTTTGGCATGACTGAAACTGCAACTTAACTTTGGCAGAAAATTCACTCGAAACGGGACATTTCAGAAATTTATGTTGGGGATTCCCGGTTTTGGAAGGTGCTCCGAATCCGGATATTTCATGGTTGTTTGGAAGGGTTTCTTGAGTATAGTCAAACTGTGGAATATGAGCTTTCTAACATTGATGGTTCCTCTGAAAATCGACTTCAAATTTCGAAAATCGCGATTTTTTTTTATATTCATCGGTGATTTTTGAGCGAAGCAAGTATCATGGAAATCTGATATTTTGCAAAGTTACTTATTTTACTTGACTTTAATAGAAAATTCACTTAAAACGAGACATTTCAAAAAAAATTTTTTTTGGATTACCGGTTTTGGAAGATGCTCCGAATCCGGATGTTTCATACTTGTTTAGAAGGGTTCATTGAGCATAGTCAAACTGTGAAATATGAGCTTCCTAACGTCAATGGATCGTCTGAAAATCGACTTCAAATTTTGAAAATCGTGATTTTTTCGATATTCATCTGTGATTTTCGAGCGAAGCAAGTATCATGGAAATCTGATATTTCGCAAAGTTACTCATTTTAAGGATTCAAAATGTGTATTAAAATATCCCGAAACCAAAAAATTCGTGCATTATCATCTCTCCAACTCGGAAATCCTCGAATAAACACATAGAGAAAAGGGTTTTCCACTGTTACAAGGAAAAAAGGACTCGGTGACGTCGTGATATAATACATAAGTGAAAGCACGACAGCCCCACCTTTAACGCCCTCCACTCACGAAAAATCATCCTTTTCGCCGAGCGTGTGACACGTAAGACCATCATAACAAGGATCGTTTCTGGACCCGGGAAGTTCCCTTTGTCGACGCTTGAATGGCCCGACGTTGTTATATTCGGTCGAGGGTTTTCCTCGGCAATAATGGAAAAGAGGGGGATTCGGGTCGTGTGGCCATGGTGTGTTTATTTAGGATCATCCACTGTATATAGACGTAATTCCGGAATCCGTGCAGCTTAGCGCTTCTAAGCTGCGGTACATTACTGGATTCGGGAACGAAGCAATTCGTTGTGCGCGGTTCCAGCACATTTTTTCGGATCGAAGATTCTGTAACGATGCGGGTCCCGAAATTGCTCATTTTGGAATTCGATGTTGTCTTGTCGTTTTGTTTCCTAATAGATTGAACGAATTTTTACCTACTCATCAATCCCTATCGATTGTAATTAATTCGCATGAACTCCCTTTGAATCCTTTCATTTCCGATTGATTTCTGTTAGTTACCATTGATTTTTATCAATTAATTAATTCTCATTGACTCACATTCATTTCAATTTATTGCTATCAATCTCTATAGATTTTCATCAGTTTCACTGATTCTGTTTTCATTGATTCCCAGCAATTCCCATTGAAATTGACTCCCATGAATTCCCATTTATTTATATCAATTCCCATCGATTCTCATTAATTTTCATTAACTCCCATCAATTTTGATTGATTCCAATTAATTCTCATCGATTTTCATCAGATTACAATGATTTCCCGTTGATTCCCATTGAAACCCAAACATGACTACACATTTTACACGCACAAAACGTTTGCACAAACGTCTATAGAGTTTCATTCGTCGAAATTGATTAGATGAAAATTGATGAAAACCTTACGCAGATGGCGAAGCCCTTCAGTATTTCGTGGCGCTTTTCTGAGGATACTTGGTCGCTCTCGTTATTACAACATTTGAAATATCGAATGTTCTTTTTACCTTTGATGATGCGCCCGAGACGCTCTCGCTCCTTCTTTCAGAACGTGAGACGCGCGATGAAAGAAAGAAAAAAACGTATCCTACAATGCAGTAGCTAGACAGTTCCGCCTACTTCCGGGCCATGAATGCATTCGCCCAACTACCCTTGGTAGTTAAGCCACGTGAGACGAAGAAACGTGCGCCTTCGACGTTTCAAATTTTCTTCTCTTTTACTTTTCTGCGGTACGTGCCCGAAATCTTGTGCGACGCAACAGAGATAATGTTCCTAAAAAGCTTGGAGGCCTTGGATGGGGGTTGTCGGGGGGGGGGGGGGGCGGGTTGTGGGGGTATGGCAATTTGTTATAAGAATTTTGGGAATTTAAGGTTTGAGGAATTGAGAAATTCGGTGATTTGAAGTTTAAGTGACGAAAATAGAAACCGATGAATCGGAAATTTTGATTCGAAATGTAATGAATCTTGGAATTAGCATCTGATATTATTGTAGACTTTGAAAGTTTGTACAGTTTGAAAATTTTTATGTATGGATTAACAAATCAGGGAATTTTGAAGTCATATTTTTAGTTTATTGTAATTTATATTATGAAATTTGATGAACAAAAATTTTTGGTTTTTCAGAACTGAATTCATGATTATTCGTGAGGACGAAAATTTCGAAGATTCTGAATTTAATCTTTTTGTTGAGGAAATTCGCTGATCTGAATTCAAAAACCGCGAAATTTGTTTATTACGAATCTTTTGAAAGTTTTTGTGACTGAATTTCGAACTTTTTCAATTTACTGATTTTAATGGAAGTGTCGAAAAATTTTTCAAGTGTCATTAAAATAAAATATTGATCGAAATGATGATTCCCAGGAAAATATCGTAAAAAAAAGATATTTTGAACAGTTTTGTTGTATCCCAAGTAATTTCTAAACAATTTCAAAATTTGAAATTCATCGTTTTTTCAAAAAATGAAAAATTATTCCCTAAACTTGGGAATGCAAAAAAATTTCCGAAATTCATCCAAATTCGTTGGAACTTGAAAATCCTGAAGTTTCAAAAATATTGAAACTTTGAAAATTCTTTCAAACTTCTGAAACTTATATACTTTGATATTCTCTAAAGCCTCGAAAATTTTCGAAACATTTGAAAAATTCAGTATTTCAAACTTTTGAAACTTCTGAAGTTTATTCTAGAAATTTCCCAAACTTCAAAACGCTAATGTAATTCCAAAATTCATCCAAATTGGTTGAAACTCAAAAATCCCGAAGTTTCAAACATTCCGATACTTGCAAATTTTTTTTTAACTTCCGAAATTACCAGACTTTAAAAACTTCCGAAACATACTCTAAAATTCTTCAAAGCTTCAAAATTTTTCGAAATGTTCAAAAACTTCAAAATTTTGAACTATCGAAACTTAATTCTCACATACATTTCAGAAACTTTCCAAACTTCAAAATGCTAATATAATTTCCAAATTCGTCCAAATTCGTTGAAACTCAAAAATCTTGTAGTTTCAAACGTTTCGAAACTGAAAAAATTCTATCTATGTAACTTCTGAAATTCCCAGCATTTCAAAACTACCGAAACTTACTCCAAGATTTTTCAAAATGTCGGAATAATACGAAATTTCCAAAAATTTCGTCATTTCAATTGATAATCCTAGAATTTTTACAATATTTTAAAGACGTCCAGAAAACTTGAATGATTTTGTAAAATTTCCAGAAACACATTGAGTCCTTAAAAACAATCGAACCGAAGTAAAATTTCAATCATTATCAACAATTCAAATCAAGTTTCACCAAATTCGTCAATATTCAAACGAATCATCAAAAAACTTATCCTGACAATTTCCCAACAATTTCAAAAAAAGTATTAGCAGTCCAAAAAAATTCAAATGTTCGTGAATTTGGGAATACACACCCAAAATTCACTCAAACCCAGAATCAATCAATTTCGCAAAGATTCAAATTCTAAAATCGAGAACTTAAAAATGTCCACAACTTTCATCTCAAAACCTAAAACTCTGAAGAAATCACTAGACACTTATTAAAATTCGCAAATCACACTCAAAATCAGACGCAACACCCCAAAAAACACTAAATCCCACCAATCCAATCCCAAACCTCCAAAAACAATCAAAAACCCCATCAAACCCCCCCAACTACACCACCTCCCAACCCTCCCCCCTCGCGGCTCTCTAAATCAAAGAGACCCAGGGTGGTACGAAAATTATTTTAACAACTGACACTCCCGAAGAACACAATTCCCGAAAAAGGCGACGATAGGGCTGCAACATGTGGCCGACGAAAAAAAAAAACCTATACCCCTGCCAAGATTGAGGGCCCGTTTCGCAAATTGGGACCACACCCCTTCTGCTACCCCGGCTCTCACCTTGGGCGCGTTTTACGCCCGAGCCGACTAATTAGGACACGTTTCAAAGGGTCAAAATTTTCCCCCTAGTCATACATAGACACGCTCGAAAAGTAGCCGAGTCACCGGGCCCAAAATCTCGGCGAAACAAAAGATTGATTTTTTCGGGGCCCTTTTCTCCACCTGACGTAGGTTTGATTAGAGGCTGGAGCCAAGTGCAAATAAGTCAAAGGGCGAGTCCCGGTAATTTCTAGGAGCCTGTAATTTAGCTTGATGCGTTTTCAGAAAATGAGCCCCGGAATGGCTGCGAATTTCACGCCGGGCTTTTTTAAGGACGGTAAAATAAATATTATCGCGCAATTACATCGGGAAGGAGCGATCGGCGGGTTATCGAGGCTTTTTATCCGGTATCTTTTATGCTCGTCGGACAATGGCGCGGATCGAGGAGATAGCGGACGCGAATTAGAGCGAATACTTTCTATGGAACTCTACTCTTATTCATTCGAAGATTCTCGTCAAGAGATTCACAGTGGGACGCCATTCAAGAGTTCAGGTGTAAAGAAACGGGTTCGAAATGAGCTCGTGAGATTACGCGGCGTTTTTGCCAGTCGGACAATTCCGATGTCACAATACGCGATCTTGACTGGTTTCGGTGATTCGGGGTTGGGGATTTTTTGAGAACTAGACACGATGCGCGCGCTACGCGCGCCTGCATTTTACGATTATCATTTCTTCGAATAATTCTTATACATGCTATTACAAATATTAATGGGTATATTATACTTTACGTATGGATTTTTGACAATTCCTATTGATTTCCATCTATTTCCATGAATTTCCATCGATTTTCATGAATTCCCATCAATTCCTATTGATTTCTATTTATTCCCATGAATATCTACTATTAACTCTCGATCCAAACTCTGATATCATGTAATTCAAAAACGTTCACTTTTTTCGAACAATTTCGAAGCTCAGGATTTCCGAAAACTACACAATTTCACCATCTACAATTTTCAGAAATTTCGGAAGTCTTGTAATTTTTTAAATTCTGAACTTTTTCGAAAAAATGATTTTCAATCTCAAACGTGTTATCGAAGCAATCAAAGTCCCTATCTCTGAAGTATCTCGATAAATCTCTCAATGAGGGATGAATCACGCCCGCGCGAAATAACGAGAAAAAATATTTCAGCTATACGCTTTGTCTTTGAAAGATACCGTGACCCCAGGACCGAAAAAGACTGATGAGACGGCGCGATTCTTCCCTTGATTGACGAGCATTCGAGTCACTGAGATGTGCCAGGGAGACTGAGCAATAAAGCACGTGCTCGCATAAACGCGAGAGAACAATCTCAGCGCGAACACCTGCCGTCTCTCGCCAAAATTTCATTATCTTTATTCTTCACTTTGTATTAGCTTTTTCATTACTTTATCCGTCTGCCTTTCGTGAGAGGGTTGCATGATTTCTGTGATTTATGGATTTTCACGAAAGAAGTGTGATGGGTAGTTTTTGCTTTGGATGACTTTTGTAGATTTTTTTCAAGATCGATGAAACGAATACCTAAGAATTCCTAAAATACTTGGAAAAATGAGAAATTGTCGGGAATTCGGAAAATTTTTGGGATAACCTGGGAAAATGATGAAAATTTCGGGAAAATGAGACATTTTCGGGAATTTTGGAAAATGATGAAAATTTCGGAAGAATGAGAAATTTTTGAGGATTTTAGAAATTTTTGGGATTACTTGGGAGATTGATAAAATTTTCAGAAATAAATGAGAAGTTTTCGGGAATTTGGGTAAATTTGGGAAAATTTTGGGATAAGTTGGGAAAATGATGGAATTTTTGTAGAATTTTTGAAAAATGAGAAATTTGTGTAAATTTGGAAAATTTGTGGGATAACTTGAGAAAATGATGAAATTTTTGTAACGTTTCGGAAAAATGAAAAATTCTTACGAGTTTGGGTACATTTGGAAAATCTTTGGGATTACTCGGAAAAATGATGAAATTTTTGGAAAGATGAAAAATTTTCGAGAATTTGGGTTAATTTAAGAAACTTTTGGGATAAGTTGGGAAAATCATGAAATTGCCGTAGAATTTCGGAAAAATGAGAAATTTGTGTAAATTTAGAAAATTTTTGGGATAACTTGAGAAAATGACGAAATTTTCGTAAATTTTCAGAAAAATGAAAAATTTCCAACGAATTTGTGTAAATTTGGGAAATGTTTGGGATTACTTGAAAAAATGATGAAATTCTCAAAAAAATGAGAAATGTTCGAGAATTTGGGTAAATTTGGGAAATTTTTGGAATAAGTTGGAAAAATGATGAAATTTTCGTAGAATTTCGAAAAAATGAAAAATTTGTGTAAATTTGAAAAATTTTGGTATAACTTGAGAAAATGATGACATTTTCGTACAGTTCCAGAAAAATGTCGAATTTCTACGAATTTGGATAAATTTGAGAAATCTTTGGGATTACTTGAAAAAATGATAAAATTTTCGGAAAAATGAGAAATTTTTGAGAATTTGGGTCAATTTGGGATACTTTCATGATAAGTTGGGAAAATAATGAAGTTTTCGGAAAAGTGAGAAATTTTCGAGAACTTGGGTAAATTTTAAAAATCTTTGAGGTAACTTGAGAAAATGATGAAATTTTTGTAAATTTTCGGAAAAAATGAGAAATTAGAATTTGGATTAATTCGGAAAATTTTCGAAATAATTCAGGAAAATGGTGAAATTTCCGTAAAAACGACGCGAGAATGTGAGTAGTCTTTCCTTTGGATGATCGTTCACATTGTTCTAAATGTTATTTTCGAGATCGATGAAAAACAGGAACAACTACCCAAGAATTTCTAAAATACTTTAAAAAATGATAGGAATTTTAGAAAAATGATGAGAATTTTCAAAAAAATGAGAAATTTTCAAAAATTTCGTTAAATTTGGGAAATTTTCAGGATAACTTGAAAAAATGATAAAATCGTCAGAAAATCTCGAAAAAATGAGACATTTCCAGAAATTCGGGAAAATTTCGTGTTTTCTTCCAAAATGACTGGAATTTCGGAACAAACTCGCTCAAAAGCCACCGTTTAAGGAGCCCGAACTTACCGCAGGTGCGGCAAGTGAAAGAGGCACGCGTTAAGCGATCCATGGCGCACGCGCGTGAAAGTTGTCCTCCATACCGTACATCCTCCGCAGATTTAACGATAAAATATCGTGCACGAAAGTGTGCGTGCGCGCGAGTTAAGATCGGGCACTTGTCGGAATTAATGAGCCCGAATATCCTCCGCGCAAACGAGAAAATAAACAATGGCCCGGAATCCGACAACAGGGCGAGCCCGTTGAATAATTCAGCTCCGAATTTTCAATCATGGGCGCTCCCGAAAGAGCCGAAAAGAACAAAAGTTGGTCCGAGTGCAGAGCCCTGGAAAATCGAGAGGATTTGAATGTTTCCGTTCCGGATTTCATCTCCCTTTTCGTCCCTTTGGGTGACTTATTGCGAACGAAAAAAGTTGTTGCACATGTGATCCGGCGAGTTGGGAGATCGAAGGGAAAAATACGAATAAATAAACTCGGATGCGTATGGTATGAAAGGGGAAAAAGAAAGAGTACCAGCTTTCGTTTAAATGGCCAAATTTCGTACATTAGGAATGTGGAGAGATTAGAAATTTTTTCAAAGTACTAGAAACGAACGAAAAACCTCATCAAACTAAAAAAATTCTCCGTACATACGCACGTGGAGATAACAGTATAGTTGCGTCAACCATATAAATAGTAACGTTTGCACCAACCATGTATAACCATTGATATGGTCGTATCAACCATAGATATAGTTGGCGCAAATGCTAATATTTATATGGTTGAGGCAACCATATTGTTTTCTTGGTGCAAACTTGAAAATTCCAAAAGCATGCGAATTTTAAAAATTGTACACCTCTAACTTTCAGAATTTTGACTGTTGAAACCCTAGTGATTATAGTTTTCATAAAAACAGGCTGCATTTTCATGAAATCAATGAATTATTTATAAAAATTTTCGATTTTATAAAAGTTTTCATAAAATTTGTCAACATTT
>JAPYZK010010115.1:0-12328 GCA_030522785.1 Platygaster equestris | reverse complement strand
TTGAATTTTTGATATATTATCTCTATATTTTGAAATGTTTCAATCGAACATCGTAAATAATGAATATATTTGATTTTTCAAAAATATTTCAAACTGCATTTTGTGATTTTTGGAATTTTGATTTCTTCAGTTTTTGGAGTTTTCAGATTACATTGTTTTTTAATTGAATTTTTTTTTCGAGCGAAATCATGGAATCAACTTACTCGAAAATTTACATATTTGAAACAGGTTTATTATTGATATTAGTTGGATAATCATTTTTTTAATCTGATTTGTTTAATTTTGTAATAATCGGCAAATTATAGAATTAGAAGATTTTTTTTTTTTTTAATGCCTGAATTATATGATTTTACGGTTTTCTCATTCGACTTTCGAAGTTTCCAGAAATCTGAATTTATACATTTGAATCCCGAATTTTTCAACTGAAAAACTTAAAAATTCAAACTTACACTTCTACATTCTATCAAAATTATCGAGATTGAATTATTGATATCTTAGGACGAAGTTTCGAATTTTTAAAAATGAATTCTACAAAATCCACAAATGTGAAGATTTCATCTCTGCATTTCCAAAAGTTCGACAGAAGTTTTTAGAATTAAAATGTTGTAAAATCTTAAATTCTCAGATATCTGGTAAAATGTTGAGTATTTATCAAATTTTAAAAACTTTAAAAGGAACGCAAATTTGAAATTTTTAGTAACTTGCAGAAATTTGAAAATTTTATACTATTTTATAAATTACAAAATGTTTAAAATTTTCAAAATATTATCAAATTCGAAAACATTTTCACATTTTGAAGGATTCTAAGAATTCAAAACATTCCGAAGATCCTCTGGGTTTTATAAAATTTCAAGTATTTCTGAAATTTAGAAAATTTCAAAAATTCTCAACATTTGGAAAATGTCAAGAATTATAAAAATTTCGCGGACTTTAAACATTTTGGACATACCGAGAATTTCAAAAATCTTGAACATTTCAAGAATTTTGAAAATGTTGGACATTTTAAAAATGACGAAAATATGTAGGATTTTAAGAATTTTGTAAATTGGAAAAAATGTTTTAAATGTCATTAAGAACTAATTATTATGTTAAAATTAAAAATTTTCAATTCCAGTAATTTAGAAAATTTGAGGTATTTTGAACATTTTTCAATCATTTGTAAAAATTGGAGAATTTCAAAAATTTCAAATATCTTTCAAATCTCTCAAATGCCTCTTACTTCTCGGGCATGATGAAATGCAACAAAGCCCAAAGTTCCTTGAGAGTATTTTGCAGGGGTGTTCCAGTGATCAGTAATCGATGATTTGTGCGAAATTCCATGAGGGCTTTATACAAAAGAGAGTCCTCATTTTTTAGTCGATGGGCCTCGTCCACTAAAAGTGCCGCCCAGCTCAACGAGCCCAAAAACATCTTGTCCTTCAGGGCGATTTCATAGGTCGTCAATATCGCGTTAAACTTGAGTCTTTTCGGTTCTCTGCTCGTCGCTTTGTAACACCACTCGAATTCTCTTATCTAAAAAAAAAAAAACATTCTTTCAATTCTTGTAAAAATTTTGTGATCTTGCAAAAAGGTTATCTGATAGAATTTCAAAATTCGAAAACATTGCAATTTTTCAAAAAAATGAAGAATTTGTGAATTCCATAAAATCGTTGAAATTTGCGTATCAAAAACTTTCTAATTTCAGAAAAAATTGTAAATTTCCAAATTTTTTACCTATATCTGCTTTTTTAGCAAAACGTAGACAAATTTTGGAAATTAGCAGAAAATTCTAAAAATCTGGGAAATATGAAAAAATTCGTCGAATGAATTTATCCAAAAATTTTAAAAATTTGTAATCTGCGCAAAATTTACCAATTTTCGAAAATATAGAAATCTGCTTATTTTTCACATTTTAAAAATCAAAGAAGTTACAAAAATGTTGCAAATCTTCCACGTATACACAACAAATCAGCTTCAAATTTTTTCAAACATTAGGAAAAAAAGATCGAAACTTTTGAAAAATCCGAAAAATGTGTAGCTTTTGCAAAATTATGTAGTCAATTCAATTTTTACGAAAACACAACAATTCTTCTGAAATTTCGAAAACATAGCAAATTGTTCGAGTCAAACCAAAAATTATCGACAAGACCACAAAATTAACAAAAATCTGACCTAACATAAAAAAAAAACGTTCATTTTTTCAAAACTGATTTATCCAAAAGTTATAAAAACCAAAAATTTACCGTATTTCTTGAACTGACGTCGCCCAAATACGTGACGAAATTAAGGTCCGGTGCCCACTGGGCCATTTCTCTCTGCCACGAGGTCATCGTCGATAGTGGGACCACGAGCAAAAATGGGCCGAACAATAGTTGGGCGTTGAAAAGGTAATACAAAAAACAAATCGTTTGAATTGTTTTGCCGAGACCCATTTCGTCTGCCAAGATGATACTAAAACATACAAAAAATATTATTGAGAACGTTTCTTCATCACTGGGTTGTTGATACAAAGAAAAATGTATGTTTTTCCATATTCCCAGTCAGTTTTGTGATTAATTGGCAATTTAAATGGTTTTTGCGAGAACAAAATCCATCGAGCCGGAAATCGAACCCAGGACCTCCCAATTTCAAAAAGAAAAAAAAAAATGAAAATTGAAATTGGGAGGTCCTGAGTTCGATTCCCGCTCGGTGGATTTTTTTTTCTCCCAAAAACATTTCAACTGTCAATTAATAACAAAACTGACTGAGAATATTGAAAAACATGGATTTTTCTTTGAAACAATATCATTGTTTAGCATTTAGAATTTCATAAATTTGTAATTTTCAATGTAGTAACTTGTACATTTTCAAGATCCAAACACTATATTGCATTCAAACCGAAAATATTTAAATTTTAACGAATATCATTGCAGCACTCGCCTTCGTCTCGTGCCAAAAACTTGACATCCTCAAAATCTGCCTTTTCGCACTAGTCGAGTAATACACTAATAATTATAATAACTATATTATAAATATAACATAATTAATATTACTATACAATCTATATATCAATAATAATTATAGGTATAATTTTAATAACTACACCATAAATATTATTTAATTATTATTTCTACATATTAATATAAAAATTATAATAACTATAATAACAATAATAATTAACCTGTTGTCTTTGCACCAAGAATGAATCATCCAATTCAATCCGTCCATTTGGTAATCGCGAAGTACAAGATTTTTGTCGCGACCTTTCATGTAATCGGGCTGTTCTTTCAACGGGTTGAATTTTGGACGATATTTCAACACTTTGCAGTGTTTACTAGGAGTTCTTAACGAATCTTCGCGGTCCTGGAATTCTTTGATTTTTTCAGGCCATTTTTTGAGTATCAAAGCGCCGTCTTCCCACGTCGCATCAGCGTACGGCAAACTTTCCCATTTGCAGTAATAATCGGGATGATCGGAATCAGGTTTAGCGTAATCAGCTGCAATAAAAACAAATTGTATATTCAACTTTATAGGTGAATAATTTTATCATTTCGAATTGTCTTTCGAGCCTTTTTCAAATTTTACATTCAATAAGTTGAAAATGGGAAAATAAAAAAAATCTCTCACCAAAAATTCTTTCGACCTTGTAATAACTTTTCACAAGGTCTTGCTGAAGTTCCATCTGTCCTTCGTAAAAATCGATATCTTCAGGAGTTGCGCGAGCTCTCCAAATTTGGATATCAGTGTCTTTTTTAATGTAGTTGTCTAATTTTTTAAGACCTTTGACCTGCAATTGAAAAATTGAGATTCATTACATAAATTTATTACAAAAAAAAGTTATGAATAATGTCGAATTTGAAAAAAATATATATAATGTACCTATTATATAAGAAAAAAATTCAATACTTTTGTCGACATAAATAAACAAATAGATCAATAAACATAAAATTTTCAGACATTTGGTCGTTTGTCCAACTTATCCAATGTACAACTTTGGCAAAAAACACGTTGAAATCATTTCAAAAAATTAATAATTATAAAGAAAAGGAATAAATAAAATATTTGGGATTATTAATAATTCATAATGAATTTTAATTGATGACATTCAAAATTTTTAATTGAAATTTTTTTTAAATTTGAATTTGAATTTTTCTAAAAAAATTTCAATTTCAATTAAAAATTTAAATAAACGACATTTAAAATTGTATAATAAATAATGATTTTTTTTAATAAATTAATTCTCACTTTTTGTGCTCTCAACGACTCTTCGGATTCCCATGTACTATGTATGTACGCCCATCCTTTCCATTTGATGAGGTATTGCGGTTCAGTTTCGCAATTTTCTAAACTGCTGGGATTTGGATTACCATTTTCTTCAACTGCGTAAATTGTTGTAACATTTCCGGTAACTAAAACACAAAATAATGAAAATTATTCTTTTTCTTCGTAACAAAAATAAGAAGAAACATTTTCATCATGAAATTAAAAATGGAATTGACCAAAATCATTCAAAAATAAATAGAAATAAAATCATTTCACGACTTTCATCACATTTTTCAGGCCCATGAAAGGCCTTGACATCGAAAAATTCGTAAATAGTAGCAATTTCAACAAAATTCAAACTTCCGAAGTACCTCCTTTTTTCCCGATACGATTATCCAAAATACGCTCGATCGTTTCGGCATTATCGGGTTCAGCTTCGACCATAGAAGCTTCGTCTCCTTCGACGAGGTCTTCGCTATCGGTACCTTCTTCACTTTGTTCCTTGTAACTCACAGTGTTGCCTCTTCGTGTAGCTTGACTAAACAAAAAACAAAAAAAACAAAAAAAAAACAAAAAACAAAAAAAGATATATTACTCGGTCTCTTCACACACAAATTATTCGTCTATAAAAATTTAAATTATAACGATAATTTCCAATTTAAAAGCGCATAAAATCTTCATTTCGCAAATAAAGAACACTTGAAATTTACACTTTGGCTGTATCGCATTCAAAAGCCCCTTTGAAAGCTAGCATTTTCGACTGATCCGAATTTTGTTACATTGTAACGCCATTATAACGCGGTCAAGATGGCGGCCAGAAATGAAACGAGTAGTTCATATCCGCCAATCACCGAAGAGGAATTCAAATTTTCTGGCTCGACTTTTGGCCGCCATCTTGACCGCGTTATAATAGCGTTACAACGCCGTAACAAAGGCTACGTTCGGAAAGATGGGACGGCCATCTTGATAAGTACTGAAAATACTACCAGTAGACTTTTCAAACGTAGCCAAAATTGGGATCAATCGAAAATGCTGAACCTCATATTGCCGCGTTTTCTTGATTGGTGGCGACGTCACTCAGAAAGTCACGTGCTTTTGGTTCGTCATTTCGTATGGTTTCGCTTTGGAACATTGATTACGAATAATTATGTAAAATTCATTCTATAAACAAGGACTACGTCAATGCCAATAGACCTTTTTGTTTTACACGATACTTATGACTATATAATAATAATCAGTTACATTGCAAAAAAGCCGATTTCATTTTTTTTAATACCGCATTAATCAATGACAATCACATTTCAATTTATAAAAATTATCGAAATCTCCCGTATCTATCATACAATTTCTTAAATTAGTGAATTTTCGAAAATTTGAACACAAAAATAAATAACACTAGGTTATCATCACAAATTAGGTAACTCCATGCAATAACCGGTTGCGCGCTCGACGTGATCCTAGCGCACAAAAGCAGACGGGAAAGGGGGGAGGGGGGGGGGGGGGGGGGGGGGGGGGGGCACCGAAGGGGCGATCGCCTCCCCCCCCCACCTTTTTACAATTTTCCCAAAAAACTCTGCGTAAAATTAATGTTATTATGATCATAATTAGTATCATTACCATAATGATATTTAAAATTGTCGTTTTACCCTTTTTTTTCAAGATCATATAAGTATTAATATACGGAAACAAATTGAAAAATTATTTATGAGTAAAAAAGTTGTGATAAAATGAAATTTCTTTGTACTTATAAAAAAATTTGTAAAATTACTCAAATTTATGAAATTTTGAAAACTTTCAAAATTAACAAAAAATTTGAAAACTAGCAGAATTCTTGAAATTATATCAAATATAAACATTCTTGAAATTTCCACAATTTGTATAATATTGGTCATTTTGAAAACCATCATTTTTTTTGCAAAATACTCAGAATTCTGAAAAAATTTTGACATCTTCAAATTATTTAGAATTTTAGCGCAGTGGTCAAGCCACCAAGCTGCCAGGCTCAAGGATGCGGGTTCAAATCCTGGCGGGGTCAGATTTTTTTCTGTAGCTTTTCTGCTCAGAAAAATGGTGAGAAAAAAGATTACAGTTTTAAAAATTCGAAAATATTGAGAATTTGAAAAACCTACAGCATTTTTTAAACTATTGAAGTTTACAAATTCCGAATATTGAAAAAATTGCGACTATTCTTCATATTATAATAATTATCCTTAATTTTATGAAAAATTTGTAATTTTTGGAATTCTCAGAATTTTTCTAAATAATGTTCAAATTTTGAAAATTTTAAAATATTCGAAAAATATTGAAAATTATCATCGTTGTTAATGAAACATTTTCGACCGCCCCTTCCCAATGAAAACCTGTATCAGCCCTTGTTTAAAATCTATGAACAAAAATTTGTTTCTACGAATTTATTTAAAAAGAATCGCAAATTAGTTCAATTGACGTAATTACCGTTTATGTTCGTCGCTTTCGAAAGAAGAGTCGTCGGAATAATCGCGAGTGCGCTTTTTTCTGGGGCGAGATTTTTCTTTCGCCTTTTGAGCTGCACGTCGGTTAATCGACTTGCTGGGGAGAGGTCGGTTAGACTTTTCATCCGACTCAGAGTCGGAACTTGCCGAATTCCAAGCATTGTTGGTTGTACTATAAATCATTAAAAAAAAATTTTTTTTTTCCAATGAAAATAGAAAAATACTGATAATCATCCAAGGAATAAAATATGTTATTCATAAATTCATAATTTCTCAAATACACGAATTTTCTTCCATTGTGGAATACGATATTTTTATCTCAAATTATATTTCAATTTTAATCGTTCTTTAATTATTCAAATTTTTCGATTTTGAGGGATTTGAAAGTTTTGGCTATTTTTATAAATTTTATTCCTTGTGCAATATTATTTTATATCGTGGTAAAATGATCGGTTGTGCGAAAAAATGAAAACACACATAAAAATGGCGAAGAACACAAGCTTGAAAAAAAACAATTATGAGGTTATTCCAGGTGTTAGTCTCACAATTTTTTTATTTTCGGCAATGAAATGTAAATGATGAAAAAATGAAAACACGAAAAACAAAACCAAAATTTCACTCCTTCTGATGGATTCTACGTAACCGAAAATTGTTCAATTTCGAAATCTTTGAACGCAAAAATTCTTACGAATTTGATACTTCGTAGAACAGTCAAAATGTATGGTTTTGCTATTTTTTGCTAATTTTGATTTGTATTTTACTCGTGACCATTTTTTAACTATTTTTCAATTGAAAATTTCAAATTTTTTGAATTTTTTGATACATGTACAACGTCATGAGGCTTTAGAGTTTTTTTCCTGAGGTTTTTGGAATCTTCAAGTGTTGGTATGTAAATTAATATATAATTTATAAAACATATAATAAAAAATTTTCGATAGGAAATTTCATACCGATAAATGTTTAATGTAATTATTTTTCATTCGAATTTTTGGATTTCTCACTTTTTTCGTATTTTCTTGATTTTGAGATTAAAAAATCCAATTTTGAAATTCGATAAATTTTTAATGCAAATTTTGAAAATTTCAAGTTCAAAAAATGTCGTATTTAAATTTCAAAATATGTACACTTTTATTCTCACGTCACAAAGTGTGGATAATTTTTCACTAATATTTCGAAATTTCTTATTTCGAATTCGTTTTATCCTTTGATGTTTCATATTGTCTTTTTTTTAATCATAAATTTTTGAATTCTCCAATTCAAATTCCATCATTTAAAAGCTTTTGTTCCTGAAGTTTTTGAAATTTTCTTATTTTGGTATTCGAAATAATGGAATACGAAATGTTTTATTTAAACTGAAAATATTCTGAATGTTTTATTCGAATTTTTCGATTTTTCACTATGCGAAATTTGTATCATTTCTCGATTTATATTTT
The DNA here is from genome assembly GCA_030522785.1 of Platygaster equestris. NCBI lineage: Eukaryota > Metazoa > Arthropoda > Insecta > Hymenoptera > Platygastridae > Platygaster > Platygaster equestris. Next base: position 4,203 of record JAPYZK010010115.1, on the reverse strand, counting down.
AGGATTTTTCAATGTTAAACCTCAAGTATCCAAATTCAAATTTCTCCACTTTGTAGAATTTCATCTGATTTTCACATCCATAATTTCAAGAATTTCGAATTCAAAAAATTTGCAATCGAAATGTAAAAGTATTTGAACTTTTATTTTCGTTTCAATATTAAATTCACTTTTTAGAAAAAAACATATTCAAAAAATTTCATAATTCAGATTCAAATAAACAAAATATACAATTTTGAATTAAAAAACGTAAAAAAAAAAAAAATAATTCCAAACAATAGAAAGAAAATATATCAACATTCGAATTCTTCAAATCTCTTATTCTTCGTATTTTCCTATTTCTACATCCAAAAACTCAAAACTCTCAAGTTCCCACATTTCTAAATTTTCGAACTTGTATCAAAAAATCCACCAAAAATTATTAATTCACCTAAAAATCATAAATCATCAAATTTTCAATTACGAACAATCAAATTTTCTCCGCCCATTTTTCCGTATTTTTCCTCGTCGCCGAAATTCGTAATTTTCGCATTTTTCGTCGCTAAAATCTTATAAAATTGCACTTATCGTATACAAATATTGTTGCTGCGAAGTTTTTGCCGCAAACTTACCATTTCCGTTTGAGAGTTTTACGGGGTTCGTCGTCGCTGACGTGAGCAGCGAGCCTCTCGGGTTCCTTTCTCGAACGCGCGGATCTTCGGATACCGTAAATGTCGGGATTTTCATCCCATTCGCGAACATGTTCGCTTTTGGGTTTGAATTTTGTTTCCGCGCTGTGATTCGAGCTTTTGCTCTGAACATCGTCCTGGATTTCCGCGGGTGCGTCCGGGTTTTCCGAGTCGGAACCCGAACCTGAGCCGGAACCACCCGACGAACTGGAGTCGCTGCGTTAACGCGGTCACATGAATTTTACAATTTTGACAACATTTTTGAAAAAATATGAATAATCATTCATTTTGAACGGGTCATTCAATTTTACTGCCTTTTATAAATATAGAGTTCCGCTATTCAGGCGCAAATATTTAATTGGCTAGCTCCAAAGCTGGGTCCAAAATGGCGACTCCTACAGGAAGAAGCGAATGTACGTATGTGTATCGCAGCTATTTTGGACACAGCGATGACATGTACAATGTTCCATTATTGCCTTCACCTATCGATACATCGATATTGTATCTTGAGTATATCTATATATATCAGATTTTACATTGTCGCTTATGAACGATCGATATATTTCGATACATCGATAGGTGAAGGCATTAATGGAACATACTGTACACTCTAACACGTTTACAGATTGTTAAACTCTCCATTACTGATGTTTTATACATTATTCATTAAATTCTATGGAAGTCTTACATTACGAATATTGCGATTTTCTTTTTCTTCAAATGCGAATTAAAAAATCCTAAATTTGTTGCATTTTCCGAAATTCAAAAGTTTTAGTATGCAAATTTTAAACCGTAATTCTTTCATTTCCAAATAAGATGTTAGAAATTTTGAGTTACGTCTTAGGAATTTTGAAATTTGCAGATTGCAGAAATGGATATATTACTGGCATTTATTCAATATATGGCATGCCAATATAAAATTTTCTCAATTGTCAAAATTTTCGAAAATTCCGAAATTTTTACAATCTTAAAAAATTAAAAAACTTTTATAATCCCATAACATTCGTAAACACGTCAAAATTTCCAAATTTTCGAAACTTGAATGAATTGTGCCATTTTTAGTAACTGAAAAAATGTTAATAATTTTGAATATTGTATTGCAAATTTCAGGACTCGATTCTAAATTTTTTCTTGAATTAGTCATTATAAATTCTAGGATTCGGAGAAATACCAGAATTCTGAAAATTGAAATTTTCTTAAAGGTTCAGAATATTCATGAAATGTCTAAAAAAAAGCTATCAACATTTTATATTTATATTCTGAGAATTCTTGAAAAAAAAAAAAAAAAAAAAAAAAAAAAACAAGTATTCTGAAAATTTTCGAGGAACTGTTGATTCTAGGATTTGTAAAATTACCAAAATCCTAAAATTCCCGACCAAAATATTCCAAAATTTCCCAAAATACTTCCAAATAAATGTGAAAAATCCGAAATATCTTAAGAACTTTGCTAGGAACTATAAATTCTAGGAGTCGAAATATTATCAGGATTCTGAAAATTTGCAACTACGACTCTTTAAGATTATTTAAAAAAAATTCTGGTAAGTATCCAAATTCTAGAATTATAAGAAAGAGTTCCTAAAAAACTTTTCGAAATTTTCTAAATATTCCAATCTTTTTGTACATTTTTAGAACATTTTTGAAAACTCGTAATTAGAAATTTCAAGGATTTCGGTAATTCTCAAGATCCTAGAATTAGTAATGTGATTTTCCAGAAAAATTCACAGAATATTCAAGTGAATATTTCAGGTTTTTCGAAAATTCTGCGAAGAATTATAGAAACTCATCATCAAATATTTACATACTTTTGACAGTTCCTTCAATTCCAGAAATATTCACAATATTTTTCAATCAAGTTTCGCAAACGCATTATGATTTCCCCAATTCCAGAATTGGTTAGTAATAATAGTTCTGTGAATCTCAACATTTCTAATATATGTTTCTTTTTAATTTCTTTGGGAATTTTTCGAAAATTCTAATAATTCTACAAAGTTTCGAAATCCTAGGAATTGATTTTCAGAATTTTTTTTGGAATTTTTCAGGTTTTGAGAAAATTCCTCGGAAAGCTATAGAAAATCATAATTGAAAATCCACAAATTCAGACAATTTCCGAAATTTCAGAATCAATCAAGTGTCTCGAAATATTAAACAATTTTTTTTTCCAATTTGAAAACAATTTTCGAAACTTCTACGAATTCTTATAATAATTATTCAAATCCTAGAATTATTTTTCAGACAAATTCTCTAGGATATTACAGCCAGTTATTTACAGAATTCTGTTATTTATCGAATTCGAAAATAAATAAATAATTTCATCGGAATATTCAAACTTTTCAAAAACTTTCATAATTCTATTTACTCTCCAAATCCTAGAATTAATCATTTCCCAAATAAAACTTTTGAATTATTCCGAATTTTTCGAAAATTCCCCGAAAACTCATAAAAAATATAATAAAAGAACTACAAAGAACTACAAAATTCCGAAAATTCCGCAAATTCCAGAATCAATCAAGTTTTTCGAAATACTGACAATATTTTCCGAAAATTTACTATCAAGTTTCGTAAAGTTCATCGAAATATTTCGCATTTAAAATTTTTTCAACAATTGTCTGAAAAATTTTTGAAAATTCTGAGTATTCTACCAACCCTCAAAATCCTAGAACCATTTCTCGAAAAAAAATTTTTGAAATACTTCAAAAATTCCCCCAAAAATTATTAAATTTCATTCAATAAGGTCACAATTAAGGTCACAATAAAAAATCTAAGAAATTCCGAAAATTCTTCAAATTCTAGAATCAATTTTATTTTCTCATAATATTCACAATAATTTTCGGAAATTTCCCAAAACTTTCGCAAAAGCACAATTTTATTCACAATCATAATTGTGATAATTCTCCAAATCTCAGAATTTCAAAAACTCGATCAAAAAAGTCATTAACATCAGACTACCAATGACCTCCCAAAATTTTTCCAAACACCCCAAATTATTTTGCCCCTCCATAGCCGACGCCTATGCACCGTTCTTTCTATGACATAATCATCTCTAATTAAACCGAACAAATTCGCAAAGGAAAAAAAAAGGAATTCCACGATCCGCGTCCGCGCTATCGCGAAGCGCCAATACATAAGTCTGTGGGTGTGTGTGAGGGGGGGGGGGGAGTGTATAAATGAGATTGTTAGTGTTTTAATCCAACAAGCGTTAGGCATGATGCAATTTACACAAGGTATGTTCGGACCGAGGACTCATTTTTCATATGTACTGCGCACACATGCGCACGAATGCTTACTTCCAAATGCCGCCATTTTGATTCAACGTTTCATAAATGACACATATGTTGAAAGTTTCGCGCCATTTTTCCTATTGGCTTTTGGGTTTAAATGGCGGCGTTTAGGAGTGATCGTGATTGGTCACTGATCTGTATAATACACTGGATAGCTGATCCTCACTGATCTGTAATATACACTGGATAGCTGATAGGATAGGTGGGGATGACCCCAATTGAACGTCGCCATTAAATATATGTATAGATATATGATACAA
>JAPYZK010010110.1:0-13627 GCA_030522785.1 Platygaster equestris | reverse complement strand
CTTACGTAATTACTTACAAAAAAAAAATATATATATAGAAATTCAGTAAAAGCACTTTATATTTCAAGTGTTTTTTCGTCTTATTTTCATTAAAAACGCCTAATTAAGTATGAGAATAAGCTAGAATTACAAAAAAAAAACCATCACGCGACCGAAATTACGAACAATCTAGTTTATTAAAAATAAATGTACCAGTAATAAGATGAATAAAAAATTTCACAAACATAAATTTATTCTCCATTTTCATTTGTCTAATTCTCATTTCCATGAAAATATTCATTTCTTTAATATGCAATTTTTTTACCTCAAAATAAGCAAAAAACGCAATTTAAGTTTAAAATAATCAGAAATTGTTCACAACAAAATTTCCAAAATTTTCTTCAAAGTAAAATTTTTTACAAAAATATAGATTTTTTCGAGAATGAATAGCGCGTATCTACGAAATTCAAATTTTTTATTTCGTCTCCAAACTATTGAAAAAATAATAATATACACACAAAAATGCCTCTAGAATGACTTCAAATAAACTAAAAAAACTCCGAAGTTCCCAATTTTCTGAGTCGACTTCATGAATTTTAAAAAAACCGGGTTTCCTTCTCCAAAACTACCCCCCCCCCCCAATTACACGTATCAAAAAAACAACTTTCCAAAATACCTCGCGAAAACAAGCACTCTCATTTACCTAATCACAGAACTTGTATAAATACTGAAAGCAATTCGAATACTTCTCGAACTTCTCCCGCTCGACTTATTCAGTCAAATGAGCCAATTACCAATCGCGCCATTGTCTGTAAACGAGCAGCGAGGGCTGCCATTTCACTGATAAGCGGCCTCACTCTCACTTATCGTCTTTAAACTCCAATCGCACGTTTTCACTACCTCCACTACCTTTTCCCTCCACTCGCGAAACGGAAAAACCGAAATAAAGCCGAACCGATTTTTCCCGAAAAATCCGGATTTCCCGCCGCGACGTCTACCGCTTCGGCGACTGAACTGAATGTTTATGTTGTCCACGAGCTGATATTTTCGATCATCGCGACGTAACGACCGGCGCCGTTTACTGGAACTGATAACAAATTTCGAACGAGTCGTTCCACGCCAATTTTAACGCGATATCGAAGTCACGTACGTACTTGAATATTTTGTGGAATTACGAAGTTATTTCGGGATAAATTGTCGGTTCGGCGATAAAAAATGTACCGTGGAATCGGGAATGATAAAAATGAAGCTTTTTTCTGTCGCGCTGGGAAATGAAGAAACGGGATTGTTGAGCTTTTTTTTCATGCTGTGGGAAACAAGGGCGATATCGCGTTACGCGGGGTCTGCATTTTTTGCGGTTCGGGAATAATTAGCGGTGGTTTTTTTGCCGGAGAATTAACATTTCTTCGGGCGATGTTTTGTTGGGGGAAGTTATCGACTTGGGAGATAATTGTGAATGTTCGGGGTTGATAAGGATTTTTTGTTCGAGTTTCGGGATATTTTAGAGGATTTCGTAGGGTCTTGTGAGGATTTGGAATTTAAGAGGTGTTGGGAGAAAAATGCGTAAAATATAATTGATTATGACTTTGAAAATGTCACAACGATCTGAGTTGAATCTTGGGAAACTAAAATAATTTTGCTGACAAATTCATGGAAAATCTGCGAGTGCGAAAAATTCTTCATGGATTTAAAAAAACTTTCTGAAATGTTGAGGGTTCGAAAGAAAATCTGTAAAACTCGAAAATTCGCGCGAATTTCTAAAAATATTCGTGAATACTGAAAAGTTGTGTGAAGTTTTTCAAAAGTTCTAAAATCGGTAAAATTTCGAGTATTTTCGAGAATGATCATTTGAACTCATATAACAAGCCGTGAAAATTCTCGAAAATTTATTCAAATTAAAATACTGAATAGTCGTTTCAGAATTTGTTATATGAACACAAATAGGAAAATACGAGCTTTCAAAAATCAGTGGTTCATCCGAAAAAGGCGAAAAAACTTTTTTCCAACCATTTCGATGTATTTTGAAAAAATGTACGTTTCTTTCAAGGATGAAAAAATTGCGCAGAAATGTAGAAAACCGTCAAAGTGTCTGCATAGGTTCGAATTTCCCACAAATGTGGTCAACTCTCTGACAAGAAAAAAATTATTCGATAAGTAGACCATAAATGATTCTTAAACGATCTTGTTTTCTCATTTAAAAATTATTAGACTGCAAAGTACAACTATTTTTATAAAAAACAAATTTCCCAAGTCGCAAATGTACGTTTCAATTAATTACACATCAAATCTTACACTTTTACACTCTAAAACCCCTCAACTCCCAAATGAAGTTCAAAATGCCTTTTTTTCAAGAAACATTTTACTAACTCTCTCATCTCCCCCAAATAAAAAATGAAATTACCAAACACCACTCATAAGAAAAACTCCGAACAACCTCCATTCCATGCATTTTTTCGTAAGCAAAATCGGATCCAGAAAAAAATCTCCATTTTTCGCAACCTTTGAAAATTCCGAGCATAATTAGCGTCCAATTTTTAACTCCGAAATTAACATTCTCCCGACCAAAGTTACTTAATTTTCCCCGAGTACGAAACGGAATGACGGAGAAATTAAACGAAGCGTTAAAACGCTCCAAAAGCTCGAAATGATGAAAATTCCCGACGTAAAATGTGTGATGATGTTGAATTAGTCAGTGCCACAATGTCCCGTATCTTATTGCGAGGATAAACAATGCATTCACTTACCTTAAAAAGTGGAAATTGTTTGCACAACGATGAATAATTCCGGAGAAAACGCGTCGTTTTGGGAAAACGACGGAAAAGAGGGCGCATGCACACTTCGCACCGGCTCCGGAACAATCGGGGAGAATATTTTACCCGCAAAGTGCGACTATTGACTCCCCCGATCATTATTGATGAACCGAAAGTTCCATTCACGAGAGCACAATTATTCCGTGAAATCATGATGATGCGCAAAAAGTGGCAGTGAGGAAAAAAGCTCGGGTCGTTTTTCGTTTTGATGAACGGGAAAAACCTGAAATGAATGATGGGTGATAACGAAATAATAAATGATAAGGATGAACATGAATTAAAGTAAGTCGAAAATGGGGTGATGATTTTGGGGAAAGGGTGAGAAAATGTTCGATTTTCAGGGTGTTGATGATCCTGTAAACAATACGGAATCACGGTAATGACGTTATTAAACTTTTTGTGCCCGACCGTATCGGTAATTAGGATTTTTCGTGCTTCATTGCGCTTTATTGATCGAATTCGAACAATGCGAAGTGCCGAAACTTCAATGGTGAAGTTCCTATCGATATCTTCAACTTTGAACTTTCATTTGGAAACTTCAAGTTGGAATTTCAAGTCGGAAAATTAATGTTTGAAGTTTGATTCCGCAACTTTGCGTCAGAAATGAAGTTCCGAAAGTTCAAGGTTTACTTTCAATTCGAAAACTTCAAGTTCGAACTTTATTTCGGAAACTTTAAGTTTAAAGTTTAATTTTGCAATTTCAAGCCAAGAATAAACTTCGTAACTTCAAGGTTGAAGTTTATATCGAGAACTTCAAGTTTGAACTTCAATTTGGAAATTTCAAGTCTTAACTTCAATTTAGAAACTTGATTTCCATAAGAAATTGAAGATAACTGATTGAAATTGAGAATAATACGTTTTTATTCACGAAGCACGTTTGTAAAAATGAACTATGAATTTTCCTCGATTTTTCTAGATTATGCTAAAATCATCCAATCGCAAAATATTGTTCTTTCCATCACTATTGATGAACTGAAAGCTCCATTCACGAACGCTCGATTATTCCGTGAAATCGCGGAGCACGAAAAGTGGCAATAAATAAAAGCTGCGGGCGTTTTTCGTTCGAATAAACAGAAAACCATGGAGTATTTCCATTCATCAAAATATCGAACAAGAAAAATGAAAATTTTGCGTGATGAAAACATATCCAAACTCATTAAAACTAGAATAAACAAAAACTAATATTACGAAAAGAAATTCAAATAACACAATTTCACCAAAATCAACGATAAAATGGATTTCAAAATAAACTGTGAAAAATTCATTCTTGTAGAAATTGCGTGAAAATCACGTCTTCAGGATTTATGGACATTTGTAGAAATGTTTTTCAATGAATTTTCCGAAGGTTTCACAATAATCAACGATGTTTATTAAACATTTGTTTACTCAGTACACATCCTAAACTTTCACAATTACTCGTGTGAATGTTCGTCGAGCGAATTTTCGGTTGACTAGCGCAAAAATTAGTCGAGGTAATGCGAAAATCAGGCACGAGAATGAATGTGAGTGCGATTGTACGAAGCAATTTCCGGTAGAAAAACCAACTCAACGACGACATTTTATGTATGTTTATATGTTTCACGTTAAAAATGCAGTCCGGACTTTTTTAGTACTGGCGAATTCACCGAGGGTTCGAGCGATCCCAGAACTCCTTTTTTATAGTTCGGAAGGAAATTTTTCATGTGGACGTTTTTTCTACAAAAACGTGATACATTGGTCGAGATTTTACGGGAAATAGAGGAACGCGACTTTTTGTTAGGAATTCTTGCACATTTTTGTTTTTAATAATTTTTAAGTTATTCGATTTTTACTATTTATATTATTTCTACGGTGGCTGAAAATTACAAATTTGACAGAAGTTAATTTGCGAAAATAGCGGAAATACCACTTAAATGACCTAAATTATTTCTGAGCGAAAAATCTGCGCAAATCAAATTCTGTCGAATTTACTCGATTTGTTGACTAATTTTTTTTTTAATCAAAGGTTCTTGCCAAAAAATGATCTCCAAGCCAGGAATCGAACCCGGGACCTCTCAATTTCAATTTTTTCTTGCAGAAACGTTTAAATGTGAAAAAATTTGTTGTACAATCGAATTACTTGAAAATTATTGATACTAGCCAACGAGGATATACTTTATTGATTTTTGTTTTTGTATGATTTGAATACAGAAATAATCGAAATTGAAGAATTCGTAGCAGAATGTTGTTTATTAACGATTTTTATGAATTTTGTTGTTCATTTTTTGGATTTTTTAAGCGTTGAAACTTATTGAAAACAAAACAAGAAAACAAAAAAATTTTTCACGTATTTAGAAATTATTACGAAAAATTCTACAAAATTTGCATAAAAAAATCGAGAAAGACGCATTTGTTCGAAGTAAAAATTATTAATTTGTTGAATTTCTGAATTTATACTTTTTCGATTAGACTTTATTTTTAATTGCCATTTTGAAATTTTTACGTTTGCGAAATATTGAATTTTCCTAACTTCAAAGTATGAGTTTTTTTTTCCATTTCTAAATTTATTCTTTTGCCATTCGATTTTTATTCTCGAAAATTGCTATTTCGAAATTTCTAGTTCGTGAAATATTAAATTTTTTTTTATTTCGAAGTGTAAATGTCCAATTTTCACCATTTATGAACTTATTCTGTTGCCATTCAATTTTTTTTTCTTCTCAAAAATTTCCATTTTGAAATTTCTAGTTCGTGAAATAATGAATTTTCCTGATTTCGAAGTATACATTTTCAATTTTTCCCACACACAAATTTTTATCTCTTCAATTCAAATTTGTATTTCTTAAAAATTATAACTTTATATCTAATCATTTCCAAAATACTGACTCGATGAGTTAGAAATAATGAATCTTTCCGATTTTGAAGTACAATTACGTCTCATTATTAATTTTACGATTTTTTCTTTTCCAATTTATGATAAACTCCACTTTTCTCAATCGTAACTCAAAAATGCTAGTATCAAAAATCTGAAGTTCGAATCAAAGTAAATACTGGAGATTTTTCCCAATCTTAAAATTATTAATATCTTTGATCACTCGAACAGGACTGAATTCACCTTAAAATTTGAATGAATCCTGCGGATCAATTGGCCCTGGGCCAAGACGCAAATAATCATTAAACTCATCCCTTGGTTAAAAGCTCCTTTTGAGAACTTTTTGCCACCGGCGAAAGCTCGGGATACACCGGAATCTAATATACATCGGAATTCGCCAAGTCGACGCTTTTTCGCCAGCGGCAAAAAGCCGTCAATCGACGTGTCGTTCGATACAAAAATTACGAAACCTTACTTGTAATAATTGGCGTTTTTTTTCCACATTCCCCTATTCTGAAATGTATGGCGTAGCCTAAAGTTTAAAAAATTGACCACCACTTACTAAAAATGGAGACAACATTTATTTTCGAACAAATCATTTAAAAAATCATCATTTGTGGAAACATGAAGAATATAATTGTTTCAATCGAAGATTATTGTAATTATGAGTATTTTTTGACGATTAGGAGAGTCGTTTTTTTTTAGTGAATGGTGCAAAACTTTTTTTGAGTCGTTTATGCGATCGTAAACAACGTTTTTTTTCCCGAGACAGTTCGATTTATCATTAATTTTGCGCTTTAGGTGAAGTATTGACTGAGAGAAATTTTATAGTGTGGATTTTTGGCGTCTTTTCGTTAGAGAAAATAGCCTGCAGTGCGTTTTTGAATCGGAAAATAAAATGGGAGTGGAACTGGAGTAACGATTTCGGTGGATTTGAGATACGATAGAAAATATGTTTCTTTTTTCAAGTAAAACACGTTTATTAATGAAAATTGGAAATAATTTTCGATCAAAGGATTTACGTAGACTATGAAATGTCGAAGACCGTTCGTAAGTTTCTCCAATACATTTCACTGTCTTCAAATCAGAAAATTTGTAGCTTCAATAGTCATACTTTACGTTATTTTGACATTTTATCACAATTTTACACAGTATGAATAACAATTGTACGTGAACAAAGTCATAGGATTTAACAATGATCATTATTATAGATTATTTGGAAACGTCTAATTTTCAAACCTATTAATAGTTAATAAAATTCACGAAAAATTCAAAAATTGCAAAAATGTGCAATAACATATTAAACTCTCTACTTTTTCAAGTTTTTCTAATTAAATGTCTTATAAAAAACAATTTCCGATGTATATCAACCATTCGGAAAAAATACTGAAGTTATTTATATTTTCGTAAATTTTTCGTCCCCAATTGATTGAGTCACGAGCCCCCAAGACCAGAGAGGAGGGCGGGGGGGGGGGGAGGGCGGGGGGGGGGGGGGGGGGGGGGGGGGAGGCCGAATGAAGAAAATTCAATCATCATATTCAAAATCGTACGAATTATATCGCAATCTGTATCATAATCATCATTATTATACAGTATTCATAAACATTATAATACAGAAAATCGAAAACCGTTAAATTATCGAATGAATTAATACTTAATAAAATTTGACAAAAATTTGCAATAACATAGTAATTCTTCACTTTTTCAAGTTCCTTCAATATATTCTCTAATAACAAACTATTCCCGATTTATTTAAACAATTCATAAAAGACTGAAGTTATACTCCCGTAAATTTTTCGTACTCATAAAATCATTAACAAGGAGCGAATTCGAAAAAACTTTTTTCTGTGGGGAGAGGGGGGACCAAAATTACAAAATGATACGAATAAATTTTTATTCCATTTTCGTTCCTGAGAAAGAGGAATCATTACGTGATTTGCACCCCCTCCCCAAATCCTCCGAGGATTTGCGCCTGTATTTCTCCATATCGATATGTTGATTTTAGATTAATCACAATTTTCATTCCTAATTAACACAACGGCAACCGATATGTAAAAAAAGGTCGAATGATATGCTCATTTCTGTTAAAAACCTTATGGATTGACTCAATCAGTAATTTTTGCGAATTGCCAAATGAATAAGAATTTTGAAAAAATTGTTGCAACAGTTTTAATTGATTTTTAACCAACGAGCTATAACAAACCGCTTTCAATTGTCACCCACTCGGGCTTGTCACCGTTCCCGAATAATCAATTGACGCGTACCAGATCATACGGGCGAAGCAATTGACGAACGCTCGACGATCCTATATCATTACTCCATTCGCCTAAATTGAATTGTCGATGGAGCAATTTGCAATTTGGAATCTCCAATTCTATGACGTTCTATGACGAGCGGGAAAAAAGGTCCTTCTCCCAATTTCAAGTTTCCAGAATGATAGAGTATGATTGAACACAATAATTTATTATTGATTGATAGTAAATATCTTGCGTCAAAAAATACTATTAATCTGAATAATGTAACAATAGTGTAAGCAGTGTAGTAGAGTTTGAATTTCTGAAGTTCCGAATTTCTGAATTTGAGTTCTGAAAGTTTTAAAATTTCCACTTTCTAAATTTCATAGCTCGAATTTTTGTATTTTGAAGATTTTGGACTAGGATTTAAAGATTTTTGTACTTGGAAAAATCGATCAACAAATTTTTAGAATATTTCAGAAATTTTCAGAATTTTTTAATTTCAGAAATTTCTAAAAGTTTTGAATTTATTGAGTTTTTATTAATTTTCGAAAATTTTGATAATTTCGGTCATTTTTTAAAATTTCTGGTCATTTCAAAAACTTATAAATTACTGAGAATTTAGGAAGTTTTGAGAATTTTGAAAATTTGTTAAAAATTGGAAAATCTGGAAATTTCAAGAATTTTGGTAATTTTTGGAAATTTTGGGGAGTTTCTGGTTATTTTGAGAACTTACAAAATATTAAGGATTTCGGAAATTTTGTAAATTTTAGAACAATTTAAAATTCCTGGAAATTTTCAGAATTTTGGAAATTGTTGGGAAATAAGGTTATTTTTGGAAATTCCTGGTTATTTTAAGAACCTATAAAATATTGAGAATTCACGAAATTTCCAGAATTTGGAGAATTTTTTAAAAATTGGGAATTTATGGAAATTCTAACAATTTCGGAAATTTTCGGAACTTTCAGAAACTTCCAAAACTCTAGGATTTTTAAAATTACGAGATGTATGAAAATTTCCAAAATGTTATAAATTTTTAAAATTCCGAAAATTTTGCATATTTCGTAAAATGTCGAAATTTCGAAATTGTCGGAAATTTTTAAAGTGTACAAAATTTTGAAAATTCTGCCGGAATTTCTACAAATTTTGAAAATTCCTCAAAACTAGTACGAGAAAATTCCAAAAACTATCAATAAACGAGCACCAATTACAAATGATTTCTCTAAATGGCATAAAACGAATCAAATCTAAGAGACTATACATCCTATCAAAATTCCCACCAAAAGAATATTAATAAACTCATCACCAAAAGCTTCGAGAAAATAGCCCTCTGATCCACTCAATCGAACAAACGACACTACCTGATAATACCCTTCATCTCCCGAATCGTGAATTACAAACTATCACACCCTCGAACAACATTCGTTCAACTTTATTCAACGCACCGCTGGATTCCGCATTATTTAATCCCATCCAATCCAATCTAATCCTTCGGCTGAATTTCACTTCATCCCTGGATTATCCGATATTATTTTTCACCCCCGTTTTTTGTTTGACGGATTTTCGGCTGATGCGATGATAGAAATTCTACACGATTTTAATTGAGCTCGGAAAAAATATTGGAAGCTTGAGGGGAAGAGGGGGAGGTGAATTTCCTTCGGCAAAAGTGCAAATAATCTCCCCTGGGTGAGCATCTGCACGCGTTCATTTTGATAGCGTTTGTCGAGTTCGGCTCGATAGACGGTTAATGTGGGTTTATGACTCGATTATCCAATACTGGCCGTTTGAGGGAACAATTACGAATGTAATTTACACGCTACTTACAGGGGATTCGGTGGGAGAGTGTCGAAATTTACGAATAGGTTAACTAATCCGAAACTGACTGCGATCTCGTGTCGAAAGGCAGTATTTAACACTATTGGTTTCTTTAGTAGTGTTGAATGGTGTTGAATATTATGCTCGAAAACGTTGTGAAATTACAGATTTCTAATTCAAGAATTTCGAAGTTTTTACGAACTTTGAAGTTTAATAGTCCGCGAAGTTTTGAAATTTTTTGAGTCAAGATATTTAAATTTTCTAGTTATTTTGGAATTGTGAAGTTTTGTAGATTCATGAAGTTCTCCAGTTTTGAATGTTTCGGAAATTTCGGGATTTTTCGAGTTTTGGAGATTTTAGAATTTTTCGAATTTCAAAGTTCCGGAGAATTTTGAAAATTTTTGATAGTTTAAAGTTGTGATGTTTTGAAACTGTTGAATTTGGAAATTTTTAAATAGTTTCAGGTAATAGAAACGGGGAAGTTTCAAAAATTCTGAGTGTTTATGAAAACTTTGATGAATTTCGAAGTTTTGGCGAATTTTGAAGTTCATAAGTGGACAAGTTATGAAGTTTTCCAGTTTCGAAACTTTGAAAATTTCGATGAATTTCGAAGTTTTAGCGAATTTTGAAATTTATAAGTTGGCAGCTTTCAGAGTTTCAAATAATCTGGAATTTTTCTCGAATCTTGCAGTTTAGAAGCTCGAGATTTTTTGAATTTTTTTAAGTCGTGGGATTTTGATGTTTCAGTAATTTTGGAATTGTGAAGTTTTGTAGATTTATGAAGCTTTCCAGTTTCGAAGCTTTAAAAATTTCGATGATTTCCAAAGTTTTAGCGAATTTTGAAATTTATAAGTTGGCAGCTTTCAGAGTTTCAAATAATCTGGAATTTTTCTCGAATCTTGCAGTTTAGAAGCTTGAGATTTTTTGAATTTTTTCAAGTCATGGGATTTTAATGTTTCAGTAATTTTGGAATTGTAAAGTTTTGTTGATTTACGAAGTTCTCCAGTTTCGGAAGTTTCGGGAGTTTTCAAGTTCTTGAGATTTTGGAATTATTTAACTTCTAAAGTTCAAAAAATTCGAAAAAATTTTAAGGTATTGTAGAATTTCTAATTAAGAATTTCCAAAACAGAACATTTCAACTCAGAAACTTCAGGAACTAAGAATTCTGGAACGTTCAGAATTTTCTGAACGTTCAAAAATCGCGAACTTTGAAAATCGAAACTTGGAGATCGAAGTATCAAATTCTCAATCATCTTTTGAAAAAATTCCGGAATTCGAATAAAAACTATAGGAAATTTTTATACCAAATATATTGTATGAAATTGAAAAACCAAGAACACCCGAAGTAAATTTCAGAATCGTATTAAAAAATCTGAGACTTTAAAAATTCGAAATTCAAAATCCAAAATTTTGTCCAAAGACAAAAATTATAAAATCCTAGTAAGAAGTCTTTAAAATACAATAAACTGAGCTATGCAATACAGAAAGTGTAAATTCTGAACTTTCAGACCTCAAATTCAAAAATCTTCAGCTGTGATTAGTGAGCAGTGTTAAAGTGTTAAAAAAAATAATCCATTTTCGTTGAGAACACACAAAAAATTTCACAGGTCCATTAAAAAGTCCAAAACAATTAGTTCGTAACTTCTAAAAATCGTAAAACTTCATAAAAAATCATTCGTGAAATTCGAAATTCCAGACATCCAAATTTTGAAAACCATACTCAAAAATATTATTTCGAATCGCAATTTATCACCGAATCTCAAACTTCGAAAAATGTCGCAAAAACTAATTTTGCGACTGCGCGCGTCATGACCTCAAAACCCCCATAATCCCATCATTACCCGAAATCGAGACTCCGTTCCCAGGCATAGTTACGGAAGGTCGCACTTGAAATCCACGGGATGATTTCTCTCAGATAAAGAGACACTGACGAAAACGAGCAGCGATAAGAACGAAAATCCTCGTCGTTTTTCATCCGCTATGATCGTCTACTTAGCGATCGCAACATCAACAATAACAATAACGACAACAGTAATAGCGATAGCATATTTCGGATGATCGATGGGATTTGAGCGTGCCGCGATTTTCGAGGGTGATAGGGACGCGTCGCGACGCATATCGGATGATCGAACGTGATCCGATTTCGGGACTTATACCCTAAAGCCGAAACTACATCTAAACCTGATTTCGCGACCGCATTCCGATATTATTCCACGAGGCGAAACAATTCGCTCGCGAATGTGGCTCACGCAAGGGTCATATACAATAACACGATGCGGCCGTTGTTTGGTACAAGATACTCGTGTCGTGTAGAAAATCGACGTTTACGCTGAAGATTTCGATTTTGGGACCGGAAAACACGCGTCAGTTGTGGAAAAGGAGGGGGGGGGGGAATTTTTATGAGCTTCGAGAAGGGTTGTGGGAAAATCTGAAACTTTTAGGGAAAAGAAAGTTGCGTGGAAAATTATGGAACTCAGGAAGTTCGTGAAGACTTCGATTTTTTGGAAATAATTGGAATTCTGAAGGAATATTCGAAAATCATCCGAAATAAAAGATTTTTTGTTAGTTCAGAAGAAGGAATGAGAATTTAAAAATTTTTGGGGAATAACTGTTAGAATTTTGAAAACTTTGAAATCCATCAAAATCGCTGATAAGTGAGGTTTTTTCATCATTTCTAAGCGTCTTTGAGGATTTATGGAATTCGGAAATTATTGGGAAATAATTTTCTGAAATTTGATTTTTTCGGGATGGAGATAAGTTTTCGAAAGTTATCTGAGATATCATTTGGTATGGTATGTTAGGGAATTTGAATATTTCTAGAAACGTTCGTAAATATTTTAGAATTTCCAAAATTTCCATTTTCTGGGAATTTTGAAAATATGGATAGTTCATTATTGACAATTTTTCGCTGTTTTCGAAAATTTTTTCGAATCAGTAAATTCGTGATTCACTCAACAGATTTGCAAAAATTTTTCGAATATAAAGTATGCAGTTTTTACGTGGTTTTCCGAAATTATTTAGAATTTTTCGATGAATTCAGTAACTAATTCGGTAACTTTCAGAAGATTTTCCCATTCGAAAAAAATGCGGAATGATAATTTTTCAAGATTTGTAGTTGTTAAAAGTCTTAAAAATAATTCTCGAACTTTTCAACTTTGAAAATCAGAAGACGTTTCTAAGGAGTTATATCTTTCAAAAAAATGATTCAATTTTCAATGATTTTTGTGATTGTTTCCTTCGATTGCTACATGTTTTTGAGATTTTCCAAAAATTCAAAAAACTTGGCAATATTTCAAAAACTGTCAATAGTTTCTAAAATGTTCTCCATTCTTACGAATTTTCAAAAACTGTTTGAAAATTTTTTCATTTCATACATCATCTCAGAATTGTCTCTATTTTTTCGTAATCTCTAAAAGTATCGGGAATATCGGGAAACTTCTGAAAATTTATGAATGTTCCACAAATGTATGACCTTAATATTTCAAACATCAGTAACTCAGGTCGCTTCCAACTCGTACAAAATAAAATCTTTCGCTTTTTTTACTTGTAGCATAATATACTTTTTCTTGTATCTGTAATATTTTACATCCCAAATTAAATGATACATACGTTCATCTCAGAATTATATATATGAAGCTCTTTTGAATTTTGGAGAAAAACACTAAAGATAATTTCCAGACCACAGCGTGTTTTCTGGATGATAATGATGATAAATGATTTGACTGTCTTCAAAACGTCGAAATGACATTCCCGAATCCCGAATCATTTTCAAAACATTCGCTAACCTTCGTAAATGTTGTCCTTGTAAAAATTGACGAAATGTACACGAAAGTCGGAACTTCCTCAGAATATTATTCCATACTCCAACACAGCCTCACAAAAACTTCACGAATTCTCGTCTCTTTTTCGATAACTTCGTAAAATTTTTTATAAAAATATGTACATCTCTCATAGAAATACGG